>OY757144.1:4706961-4974871 GCA_963583835.1 Drosophila immigrans
ATACGTAAACGTAATGAAAGCATAATTGTTTTGTAACTATAGAGAAGAAGCAGTCTGCCAAGTTTGACAGCTAAAGCTAAAATAATTACTAAGATCTAGGCGCTTTTGCAAGCGGTCAGACAGACAGACAGGCGGCAGTTTAAGAATTGCTGCCGTTACATGCATTGCCACTGCACCATAATACTCTGTCAGTGCCAAAGAGGCAAGTGTGGGAGGAGAAGTAGGAGAGAGTAGAAGCAGCAGGAGGCGATAGCTAACAATGCTCATTACAGCGCTGACCCTTTTGACACTGTCGGGACAATGAATGAAGTGGCAAGTGCAAGTCGCTCAAAGTGCGAGTTAATGAAAGTCAATGCGACTGACGAACACCCTGCAAATCAGCTAGGAGCTTCACGTTAAATTAAAATTTATAATTTAAAATAGCGACTTGACTTAATGACAATAATTTCAGTATAATAGTAGTAACTTATTATTTGCGAATAAATGTAAACATGTTTGTTTTTTGTTTTCATATTTGCAACTATCTTATTTTTTTTATTTGTATTCAATTTAAATATTTTTTGCAATAGTATTAAGGTTAAGTGTGCAGTTAAAATTGAATTTTAATTTTTTTGGGTTCATATCATCGAATTGCGTTTTGCAATAGCCATAAAGTTAAAAGTTATGTCAAAATTCTATGATGCGCATATTAATTATTTTGTATGCAGTTGGCAAATAACGATTTTTTTTTAAATTTCAAATTTTTGTGAAACCAAATTTGAATTCATTTAAAATTTTTGTGCTTTAAACATATTGTTTTTATTTAAGCTGTAATCTTAGAAAAAAAAAGTATCAATCTTAAACACAGGTTTTTCCAATTTTACAAATTTGAAAGGGTTATTCTTTATAATTAAATTTGATTAGCAAAATTATCGAATTTGATTATTATCTTGCTTTTTGCTGGAATATGGCAACATACAATATTAAGTATACGATATTAAATTTTAAAAAATTTATCGCGATATTTTTGGAATCTTAAACATATTAATGCTAAATTCATCCTACAATTTTTCTGAATTTGAATAATATTTTTCAGCTTAATATAACAAGATATTTGTGAGTTTTTGCTAGCAGTATAAATGCTAATTCTGTACTAGATTTATGTTTCTAAAACAGCGAGACAGCGAATATGCCCCAGCTGCCAGAAAAAAAGAGAGGGCGAGAGAGAGGGAGGAAGAGAGACAGAGAGAGAGAGAGGGGTAGCTTAACTGGCAACTCACTTGCTGTTAGATTTATGATGGGCTCATTAATTATGGTCCAGCCCAAAATAAAAGATGGCCCTTGTCGCACTTGAAACTTGCAATTAAATATGTGTGCGGGAAGAGGCACGCAAATCAGTGGAGAGAGAGGGAGAGGGGCGACAGAGAGGGAGAGGGAAATAGTGAACTGCAAATGGATGGCGATATTTGGCACGCGCGGCATTCGCAATAGAGATAAAGCGTCGAATCGTTGCCAATTTGCTGGTCGGACGCATTTTTATGGCTGCCACTGTGTAAGGCAGTTTTCCCCTTCCCCCCCTACGCTGGTGTGCCTCAAATTCATTAATTCCGGCAGACGACAGTTGTGTGCAGTCGGCAGCATTCGCCATTCGCCATTCGGCATTCGGCAATTTTGTCAAGTTTTCTAATTAAAACAACAAACAAATGGCCAGTGAAAAAGACCAAAAAAAAAAAAAGAAAGGGAGAAGCAGAACGACAATAACAATACATATGGAAATCCAATTGGCATTGGGGAGAGTCGTATCTCCATTTCCATCTCTTTATCTGCATGCCTTGCTGCCACATATTTGTGGAGCGGAAACTGTCTGGCAAGATGCTAATTCGGTTAAAAACTTTTGTCGTCAAGTTTTCCACCAGCAGCAGCAGCAACTGAGTAGCTGACTGACTGACTGATTGACTAACTGACTGACTGACTGACTTTCGAGTTTCAGTCCGTCAACTGCCAGGCATAAACTTCGTTTAGCGCTGTCCCTCTCCCTCTCCCTCTTGCTCTCCCTCGCCCCCTCTGTCGCTCCCTCGCATTGTTATGCGGCGCATGCAAATTCGAAGCGGCAGCTTCATCATCAACTTCATGTGATATGCATCAGTTTGCCAAAAATTGTTTGTTAAATATGCAATCCGTCCACACAACTCTCTCCCTCTGCCCTTCCCCCTTCCCCCTTCTCACTGCTCCCTTTATCTGCATACACAAGTGAAGCTATCTATCATGACCATGGCCCCATTTAAGCAAATGACAGTTTTGTTTGCGAAACTCGGCAAGATTTTCCACATGCCATTCAAATTGTGCATTTTTCCTCTCTCTCGATTTCAATTCCAAAACTGTATTACAGATCAAGTGATCAGCGCAAAACATTTGTCATACAAAGTCTCTCAGAATTTTTTCAAGCCTTTAAAATAATTCTTACTTCCCATGTTTGTTGTTAAACCAAAAAAAAAAAATAAATAAATAAATATATAAAAGACGAGGCAACAATTATTAAATAACTGGACTATTAAAAGGGCACTTTAATTTATTTTCAATAAATTAATTGAGATTACTTGAGCTAAGTAAGCTTTCTTATTTACATTAAAGAAAAATAGGGTTATTCCAAATAAAAATAAGAAACAATAATAAAATAAAAGTTCAATTATTTTAAACTTTCCTATAAATATTAAAAACCAAATAAATGAATAAAATAAAAATGCATTTACTCTATTACAATATTGTGAGCCAGAGCAACGAATGTCTTCGCATTGAAAATATTAAAAATAGTAACTATAACTTATTAAAAAGAAGTGCAAAATTTGATTTTCCAAATTTACCAACATGCATACTTAAACATATACTATATACAATGATATGCATGTATTTATCAATTTATTAATAAAAACTAGCTTTAATAATAATTAGCTGAGTCGCTCTAGATTTTTTGAAACGTAACTCATGGCAAAGATCACAAATGTGAGATAAAATAAATCAATAAATAAATAGGTAGTTAACATTTTGGATCACTTTGTAGAGCTTTTTTTTTTACATTGCCTAAATTTATATTATTCGTTCCCTAGAATTTAATTCTAAGTTACAAATAAAAAAAAAACTTTTTATAAGTTACAAGTAAGATAAGTTAAGCAGAAATTGATTGATAATAATAACAGGTATTTTGGGAGACAACTTAAACTTGAGGCTAAAAATAAAAACGACCTGTCCGAGGAGGAGGAAAAACCTTTAATAAGAAGTTGAGAGTTGTGGCTTTCGGTAGAAGCTGGAGTTGAAGTTGAAGTTGAAGTTGAAGTTGATTGGCAATGTTAATCAGCGAATGTGTCTCATCAACATCTATGAGCATTTGTTGGCGCCGCTAGATGGCGCTGCAGACGGAGTTCTGCTTCTTCTCCAAAGCTCCAAAGCAGCCCTCAGCTAAACGACTAAACATTTATTTTGCTAATAATTTATTTATATGCCTGTCAATATACATGTAGCATTGCAAATAGCATTTGGTGGCGATGCGCCCTCGAGGCGCTCAATTTGCTGAAATAAGCAGAAAAAATATAGAAATGCAGAGAGAGAGAGAGAGAGAGAGAGAGAGGGGATGGAAGGCATGTTAAAGCAGGCGAATTGATTTGGTTTATGGACGTCAACGCTGGCTTTCGCCATCGCCATCGCTGTCGTCAGCGGCAGACGCGATTATTATGCACCCTCAGTCAGTGGTGGGGAGGGGAGGGGGAAGAGACAAGGACAGGGAGTCAGGGAGTCAGTGACTCATATCATTATGGCGCATGTCCTGCGGCGCCACGCGCCTTGTACTCGTCTTCGCATTCGCATTCGCATTCGAAGTCGCTTTGATGCCACTGATGCCACACTGCACGCTTGCCTCCATCGCTGCCTCAGCTGCTGTGTTTTTTATGTCTAGTGCCACACACACACACACAAACCGCACTCGATTTCCGCATGAATGGGCCAAGACCAGCACGACCAGGCTAAGACTCTGACGCTCTACCTGGCTTTCTGTTCGATACTTCACTCAATACTATTCGCCTCGAATTCCTTTTCTCTCGTCGCTCGTCTTGTGTTTGCCTCATTGATTAATGCGTAAATATGCGTTCCGTCGCTCGCCGTTCTGTTTGTTGTCCAACCTCCAACCCATCTTCCTTCCCCCCTCTCCACCTGAACGTCTTTGAACCTGGCCTTAAATATTTTTTCACAATTTTCTGCAATTGTCTTTGGGCCTTAAAGCAGCATTTGAAATTGTGTCTCGGAAAATACATTTTATTATTATTATTGAACAGTTCCTTAACTATATCAACAGGGCAAATATATTTCATTTTTATTTGTAACTAGGAATTAAACTCTAGGGTTAATAAAATAACCCTGACCAAATAAGGTATTCAATATGAGGATAATACCTGTGTTATAAACTTTAAAAGGCAATGCAATTAGATAAGTTCTCATATTTGCTCCAAAATGTTTACTAATGAAAATGTTTTATTGTGTTTTAATTCGTGATCCTACATAAATATATTAATATAATATATATTATATTTAATATTTAAATTTTTATAAATTACACTTCAAATATAATATTTTACATTTTAAGTTTCTTCATTTATGTTTTATAGTTTACATCTGTAATAACATATTTTATATATTACATTTTACATCTTATGTTTAATATTTAAAATATTCTACGTTTTAAATTTCAATTTATATTTTACAGTTAGTTTTTTTGATATTTTACTTTTTACATTTTATGTTTATATCATATAATATACTACATTTTATTTTCTATACCTTACGTTTTCCAGTTTACATTTCATATTTTAAATTTCAATTTACATTTGATGTTTTATATTTTTTGTTTTATATTTTACACATCTTTTATATTTTCCATTTAATTAATTAATTTAATTTTTCTTGACTTACATTTTGAAGTTTCCATTTGACATTTAAAATTTGTATTTTTTAAATGTCATGTTTTATATTTCATATTTTAAATTTATTCTTTCATCTTGTATTTGTATTATTATTATTTAAGACTTTACGTTCTATTATGCATAGTTATGTAGTGCAAAGGATTCTACTAATTTATAGTGTCAAACGCAGCTCTTAAATATGCCTAAAATACCTGCTAACTGCTGTGAATTCAGCTCTGGTAGCCGCTGAGATTTAGCTGTTTATATAGACAGACAGACAGACAGACAGACAGCCGGACAGACTTCATGAGGAGTCCTGGCATTTCAGGCTGTTAGCTGTGAACTGTTGACGGCGACAGCTTGTTGACGAGTCAACTCTCGATAATGACATTCAAAATATGCTGATAATTATCTAAATCACGCTAAGCTCTGCTGTCTACCTGAAGCCATAATGCTGCTGTCTCCCCTTCCCCCCCCCTCTCTGACATCCACACTCACATTCGCCCCGATTCGCATCGTAAACAAGTCGCCTTGTGTCGTGCTCCACATGCAACGTGTCAGGCAACAAAGTGTTAATACACTCGACACACCTGTAAAAATGTGAAATGTGAAATGTGTGTGGACGGTGGAAAGGGAGAGTTCAGGGGGGCGGGCAGACAGTTGACGGCTTATAAGCATGTGCACATGGCAGCGATTACGTAACGCGACAGGTGTCATCAATCATATTTAGGGCACACACACAAACACACGCACACACACACACCCTTCTCCCCTCTCCTGCTCTCGCCCGCCTCCAAAAAGATAAATGGCCAGATTTGTTGTTGTTCGTTGTTGCTTTTGGCATTTAACATTTTTAAGTAAGTGGTTAACTAGTCGCGAGCCAGATAAGAACACACTGTGTTTACTCGCCCAGCTTGATTATTATTTATGACTGCACTCAGTGTGTGTGTGCGTGTGTGTGTTTATGTGTGTGTGCCCCCACACCTTAACGTCTGTCTGTCTGTCCGTCTGCTTTAAGTCCTAGATCTCAGCGACTAGAAGAGCTGGAGCTACCAAATTTTCAGACGATACCCATGAAGTTTTAATTAAACATTTGCTATCGTCTTCTCAAATCAGGAAAAAATGAATAATATATTATGGTATTTAATTAAATTCGATTAATTTTGCGAATTAATTTAAACTTTCTATTATTTCCTATATTTTAATAAAAAGAATCGCCAACCAAAACTTGCAATATTTTTAGATTATATATTCTTCTGAATTATAAATATATTGGCTATCTTAAATAGTTTCCTATTATTATAATTAAATTAGCAAAATATTTAAAAAAAACAGAATTGAATACAAACTTAACAAGTATGTATTTCAAAAGCGAATTAATATTGTAATATAATATATGAATTCTTTAGAAATTACACAGTGTAATATACAAATATTGTTGTGTAATTTTTTAGATGATATTTCGTGAAAAAAGTAAAGCCAAATAATTAATCTAATATGAACTTCAAATTTCTCAGCTCTATATTCCATAGACTTTCCGTCAATGTCTTATAGTTTGTTTGGCATTCTTCATAGCCCGTTTTGTGTAAACTTGCGCTGTAGTTAATCGTATGGCCGAAATGAAAAACGTTCTGTCAAGAACTTGGCTATCAGAGAAGCTGGCTAATTGTGTTTTTTTTTGCTTTTTGTTTTTCTTCTGGCCATGTCGATTGTAATTAGCGAGCGATGACTGTAAATAATTAGTGGCATGCCGCTGAAATTGTAATGCGAATCATTCGGTCAATGGGAATGAAACGCATTGGCATGGAATGGAACGCGGAATGAAATGGGAATGGGAAAGGGGAATGGTTAGCCAGATAAGTTGCAAAACAATTTCTTATGTGGGATTTGCGCAGAGCCCATGGCCTGAAATTGAAAACGAGCCAAGCCAAAAACGCGTGACGAAGTGCGGATCAAGGGGTGAGCGAAGGGGGAGGGAAAGGCGGAGAGAGAGAGAAGGGGATAGGAGGAGGAAAGAGAGAGAGCTACAGCTACAGCTACAGCTACAGCTTTAGCTTTAGCTTCATTCTATCTTGATAGTGCCGCCGGATTAAGCAGCAAAACGCATGAACTGACAGCGAGTGAGTGTTTGTGGGTGTCCAAAGGGGGGGAAGAGGGGGCAAGTGCAGTGGGTGTATGTGTGTGAGTGTGTGTGCATGTGTGAGTGTGTGTGTGTGTGTGTGTGGATGTTTGTTGGTCCATGCTTGAGGGCAAAGTAACGAAAATAACGCAAAGCTGCAGCTGAAGCACAAGGATTACGAAAGGATTCGTTTCTAACGAGATTGACAACAAACCGCAATGCCATCTCCACACACACACACACTCACTTACACACACACACTCACTACACACACACTTCGTCAATGGGTGTTGCGTTTTTATTTGTGTGTTGTACGCTTTCCCTGCTTTCATATTCCCGTCAAGCGGTTCAACTGATTTGCTTATCCACTTTGCGACGGCCCCCAAAAAAAAATATCAGCATTTTGTTCTCTTCTATTTTAAACAAGTTTCTCTATGAAGTAAAAAAAAAAAACATTTTAATAACACCTGAAATTTAAATCGATAATATAAAAATATAATTTTTGAAACCTTTTTACATTGTATCAACTGAGAAGTCCTCGAGCAACTTTCAGCAACTTTCTTACCAACTTAAATACAGCTTGACAACAACAAGAAGTTTTATTCAATTTTAGACTTACATTTTAATATTCAATTCAGTTGATTCCTTTAATTTTGAATAGTTTGGTAGATTAAATATTATTCGAAAATTAATTATATTAAAAATCAAACGGCAAATTTAGAAAAATTCAAAGTTTCACAACTAATTAATTTAATCTTGGTTTTATACTTAAAAATACTTTTTTACACTTTCTTTCTAAATAGATTTATTTTAATATTAAACTTTTAGACTCGATTTTTAAACGAGAAATTATTCATATTTTTGATAATATTTTCTGGGCATAAATAAATATAGTCTATGCCAAAAGTAAGCTGTCATTATAGGCTTAGAGTATTTGAGATGTGGTGTGTTAAACTGGAACTGAATTTCGTTGTGTTCACCACTCACACTATTGACAGAACTACACTGTATTGTATGCTATGTAGTACAGTGTAGGAATGGGATGTGTGTAGTTTTTTAGTGTGGGCCAGGATATATACACTATATATGCCTTATTCTGCAAACAAAGCAAATTTCACCCCATAAAACTAAAACGTTGGATTTAATTTTGCAAAATAAACATAAAAATCGTTTTGCTATCTTCTTATTTTTATTCTGCTGTTCGTCTCTTGTCTGCAGTGCTGCTTTTTTCTTCTCTCTCTCCCTCTTTTCCTTTTTGCTCCCACAGCCATTCGTATTTGGACTTATGCACTGTTTACTGCATATCTTCATCAACATCTTTGCCAAAAACGCCAAACGAGAGCGAGACAGACAGAGTGGAAAAGAGAGGGAGAGCAGTAGCGAGTATTTGGCATTTCAGTGTGTGGAACTGGCTTTTACCAGTTTACCAGTTTAACTCTATCGCTATCTCGCATCTCGCCTCTTCCTCGCTTCCTCTCTTCCTCTCCGTCCGTCTGTCCGTCTGTCCGTTGGACCATGATGTATGAAGATAATGCAACAAACCAAAGCTAGCCTCAACTGAGTAGCCTCAGCCTGATTAGATGCGGTACAGCTCTGAGTCTGCTCGACTGTCGCATACTCCGTATTTTCATAATTCATTAACTAATATAAAAAACAAAAGTTTTGCTCTTATACATTGATTTGAGTAAAACAATTTTAAAAGAAATATAAAATTCCAATTTTTAGTAATTTGACCATTTCGATAGAATAAAATGAAAAACTAAAAGTTATTTGCAAATTTCTTATTTCTGTTATAATTGAAAAACAATTCTTAATGGCGTATCAAATTTTATTAAGTTAATTTAAACTGAAAAATAAATATTTTGAAGAACGCTTACTAAAATTCTATCCATTTTTAAAAGATAGAACATAACTCTTATTTTTTGTTTAAATCAAAAATAATTTAATTTAATTTTTATTTGTAATTTTAAAAATTAAAATTATTTAAAATGATTTTGGAAAATAAACATTTAAATGAAGAGGCAAGCTAAAATTTTTTAATACAAATTGCAAGCTAAAAATAAGTAAATTATAATCGGAAATTTGCCAAGCTTTTCCTTTACTTTCTTTGGCCATAAAAACCAAACGAAGTGTGTTCGACTTGTATATTCCCTGAAACTTTCGACATGAGCATTTTAGATATTCACAGTAAATGATGAGCTGAGTAAGCTCGCTTTGCAATAATGCTGTAATTAAATGCATTCTAATATCAGCGAAGATAATAGAGCCATATATCGAGTCGCAGATCAATGTCAATAAATACATATACATCGCAATTAATTGCACTTTTAGTTAATATTTCAATTGACAACTTTCAGATTTGATTGACATGACTTTTGCGCACATTTCACCATTTACAGGGTATTCAAAAATGAATGAAAAACGAGCTGAAATGAACAGAAATTCATTATTCATTTGCCCGTTTCAGCAGCAACAGCAACAACTCTAACAAAAAACAAACATATAACAACAAAATCAAATAGAAAATGCAAATAATACAAATACAACAGCTGCAGGGGCAAAGGGAGAGCGGGAGGGGGAGGGGGAGGGACTGAGGGGAGCTGTGGCGGAAGTTTGTGGTGTTCAAAATCGTTTTTGAGTTTTCCCCATTCGTTGTTGTTGTTGCTGCTGTTGCTGTTGCTGTTGTTTGGTAAAAAAGTTTTCTAATTAAAACAACAACTGACAAACGCAAATTGTCAACGTTTTTGCACACACACACACACACACACGCATACAGAGACATATAGACAGATATACAGCTATACAGATACATATATACATATATATTTATTTGCCAACTGCAAAATGCTTTGTTAGGCAACTTGAACAAAGCCAGAGCGAGATAGAGACTTGCCCTCTCACTCTAAGCGCTGCCCTTGGGCGTTGTGCCGCTGGTCGCGCTGTGGGCGTGGCGCCTGCCCCATAGAGCGACAGAGACAGGGAGAGTGGGAGTGGGAGAGGGAGAGGGAGAAGGGGCAGCTCTTGTTGTTAGCAGTTGTTAGATTAGTTTGACTTTTTTGCTCCTTTCGCTCCTCACTTTGCTTTTTGCCAGTTGTCAAAATGTAAATGCGCAGCCAGGCGGCGACACACACAGAGAAACAGAGAAAGAGAGAGGGAGAGAGAGAGAGAGAGAGATAGCTACTGCAGTTGGGCATGCCGTAAAATTGTCAGTTGATGATGATGCCGATGCTGCTGAGCCGAGCAATGCCACTGTCAACTGGCCCAAAAGGATCAAGCAATTGTTTGCATGTAAATTACATAAAAAATAAACAACAAGCTCAGCGAAAGCAAACAAGAGAGAGGGAGACAGACCTAGAGAGAGAGAGAGAGCGAGAAAGAGACACAACAGTTTTGTTTGTTTAAGCAAATTAGCTGCGTTCGTCGTTTTTTTAGTAGTTTTTTTTTCTCGATTTTTGCGTATCTTTGATGTACTCGGGCTTTGTTCAACACACAAAATTGCAATCTTAAATCCTTGATTAGCTGTCAGCATGTGTGTGAGAATCGCATAGAGCGGCATCAGTAATGTTCCGCTGTGCTTACTTTATTTGATGGATAGATCAATTGCAACTGCATATAAAAAGCAAGTATCTTTAATCCATCATGGTAACGTAACGTAAATTCATCAATTGCTTTTCTAGACAATGTGAATATCATTTCAATTATGCAATCTATTAAAAAAAACAAATCGAATCAATCAGTTGGACTTTCTATAATGCATGTGAATCTATCGATTTCAATTAATATAAATAAAATACTTAAGGCATGTATTTAATGTATGTAGATTCAATTTATCAACAATCACAAATAATTTCTGTAAGTAATTAATTTATATATTTTTTTCAATCTTTGAAGTTTATTTAATAGAAAAAAAACTCAACTATTCAATGCCAATTTTAACTAACTCAAATGTTTCTCAACTTTTATTTCAGTTGCAGCAAATTGTCTCAAGAAGGTAAGTCAAAAATTGGAATATTATTTAAAGGCAAAAGTAAAGTGCAGACATCAAATCATTTAAATCAACACATGCAGATGAAATATTTGTCGTGCTTCAACTATTATTTTCAATTATTATGCAGTGAAATAATATTATTTGAACTTTTGCATATCAAATTTTCAAATGTGAATTTAATGGACATGAATTGTAGACAAGAAGTTTAAAGTGAATTGTGCTTCATTCAATTGAATTTTCATTGACTAAATAATCAGAATGAGAGAGAGAGAGAAAGAAATTTGCCGAAAATAATTATTTGCTTAAACTTTTTTCGGAATGGTGGATCGCAAAAGCAGCAAACGCAAAATGAACCACGGCAAAAGTTTCAGTTCAATCAAATTAATTTTTGTATTTAAGCCAAATGGCCAATCAGCTGTCTGTGTGTGTGTGTGTGTGTGTCTGTGTGTGTGTAAATGAATCATAATTTTTATGATTACGTATACGCTGCGTTGTACGCTGTGTGTTGTCTGTGTTCGCTCTCCATTTCCATTTCCACTTCGCCGTCGTCCTCATCGTCACTTTGTTTTCATCATTTCAAGCGCAAATTGCTGTTGTTATTGTGGCAATTGTATTGTAGTATGCCGCACACACACACACACACACACAGACAGAAGTTATTATTATTTTAACAATTTTGCAACTCTTTGGCCAGGCGACGAGGCGGCGCCGCAACGTCGAAGGTCGCGTAATTCAAAAGCAATTTGTCGAAATTAAATTTGATTACATTTATCGCGCCAACAGCTGCCCCATCTCAGCTCTCTCTTTCCCTCCCTCATTCTCTCTCTCTCTCTCTCTCCGACGGCTGCGGCTCCAGCAAAGTTTCTCCAACTCTTTAATCGCTGGTAATTGCCATAAATTGTCGAGTCAGCGCCAAAACCGTCGTTCGCTCGACTCTGAATTCGAGACGGAGCTGCTCCTAACATAAACGCTGATCAATACAGCCAAGTAGTCACATTAAAGCTCAGCGACCACTTAAAAATAATACAGCCAGCAAATCCAACTTCCATAATACCGTATAATTTCCAAAATGCTCGGTTGCTAGGCGTATACTTGACAAACACAGCAACCACTGAACGTATACTTAATATCGCAAAATAATTATACAAACAAATGCGCGTAGTATTGCAATGCCTAAATTCATTTGCATTTCTTTTAAATTTAAAAGTCAATAGAAATTAAAAAAGAAATTTAATTCAATGACGTATACTTAATATTCCATTTTAGAAAATTAAAATTCTCGTAGCATAAAAACTCAAAATTCATTTATATTTTTTTTTTATCAAATTTAAAGACCAATTCAGTATACTCTGCAATCCAAATTTTTAAATGAGCAATATTCAATATTTTTTAAATTCAATAACGTATACTTAATATTCCACTTCTAAATTTTAGAAAATTAAAATATTCGTATTATAAAAATGTCAAATTCCTTCTTTATTTCAAATTTAACATAACGTTCAAGTTCAACAATTTACTCTGCATTTAAAGTTTCAAAATAGCAAAATAAATTTTATTTAAATTGTATGTCGTATACTTAATATTCCAAGGTTTTACATTTCTAGATTTTAGAATCATCGAAATACAAGTACTTGTAAATATACAAATTTAATTTGTATTTCTGCAAATTAAATAATTAATAACAAATTTTGCAAATTTAACAATATACTTAAATTTAACAACAAATAATAGGATCGATTCTAATTACTTTGCAATGAGCAATTTTTTAATTTAACAACGCATACTTTCAATTGCAACCTTTTACGTTTGTATACAAATTCAAATTAATTAAATTTTATTTTAGCTTTTTTTTTAATTTAACAAAAATATACCATGAATTTAATTTGCATTAAATTGCAATTTTTTATTCGTTAAAATTGGCATGAATATAATTTTCTTTAATTTATATTTGGTATACATTTGAATTGTTTTTGCCAGTCATAGAATTTTCGTAATATTTTATTGCTTGTTGAAATTGAATTTTACTAAAACCCCCGATTGACAGCTGGGCATGTTTACAGGGTATGCGCTGGACACTCGCTCGACATTTGAATGACACAATAATTAAGCAAACGAAATGAAATTTCGCCTCGGCTTTTGACAAGGCTCCCAGCGCAATTTTCAATTTCAATTTTCGTGCAAGCAAAATTAATGGTCTTTCTTCCGAGTGCAGTCAAAGCGAAGGCCAAAAGATAATCTCACGTATTTGCGCGGCTTAAAATGCTAGTTACATATATATTCGTTTTCAGCCCCGACATCGGCTGCCAGGAATATTGTCGCCAACTTTAAACGCTGCATTTTACAAACTTATTTATTGTTGCGCAGAAAATACATAAAAAATAACCATTCGGTTGTGTCCTGCACTGTAAAAGGGTCTCAGGACTGTAGATTGTAGATTGTGGTTCGCTCTTTTAGGACTTCTCGCAAAGATTGCACAGATTCTCAATATAAGGATTGGGCTCATCGCTGGCAAACTCGCGTTTGAAATCCAAACCGGGCGCATTATCAAATTGACGTCGCTCCTTGGGAGCTGAGTGAGAATTTTCATTATCAATTTAATTTTTGGTATTTCTTCAATGTCGACAAATAAAAGAAAAATAGTTTTTTTTTATTACCTGCTTTGGTTTCCTTGAACTTCATCAATTTCATGAGCGCCTCTTTGACCCTTTGGTCCTTCTGATGCTCCTGCTGCTCCTCGTCCTCGATGTTCGTCATCACAATGTTGATTTGATGCTCCTTCTGACGATTCTCCCACTCATCATTGCCCATCTCCCAACCACGTTCGGCATCCACGGCGCTCTTCGCTTCCTTGCCACGTTTAATGTGCGATCTGATTTCTGTTAATTACAATTCAAATCCAATTATTTATTTATGATTATATATTTTTAAATATTTATTTATTTATTTTGAGACTCACCTTGAACTCCACGCGTGTGCCGTGTTAACTTTGCCGTCAATTGTTGCTTCGTCAGCTGATTTTGTCCATCATGTGGATGGATGTAATTCATTGCTGTGCGATTTTTGAATAACTTTGTTAATTGAGCTCGATCTTCAGGCAGAACTTACCCCAAAGGCCAAAGAATATTATGCCAAGCAAGCACATGAGCAGCAACAACGACATTTTCGGTGTTGGGCTCATTTTGTTAGACTTTTGTTGTTCTCAGCTCCAGTTCAGATCTCAGTTTTCCATTCAGTTCACACTTTGACATAGACTACTTAGATTTAAGTTAATTTTATATACATATTTAAACCAAATATTCACTTCGAGTTATGTCAATTTTATCCAAAAGGCATTAATAATATAGTATATAATAATATTTCTTTACTCGCTACTTCTTTGAGTACTCGTTGTAATTTTTAAGTTTTTATTAATTTCATTTGAGTTTTCAACAGTACTACAATTTTAAGATATTTCGTCTGTTAATAGTCGACCTTCAAATAAATCAATAAATTAATTTATTTATTTAATTTTTGAATTGAAAAATAACCAAATACAAAATACAAAACTCGTTATTCTTGATTCGTTATTGATCTGCTCAACTTTATCTGCTGCATTATTTTGTTATTTTCACGGCTCCCATAATAGTCGACTTTAAAATAAATCAATAAATAAATTAATTTATTAAATAATGAACAATAATATACAAAATACAAAATTCGTTATGCTTTATCTGATTATTTGCTCCATTATTTAGTTAATTGCGCGATTCCCCTTTGCCAATAATGTTGCTCTTCTCATTTTACGAAATTTAAATACTTTATTATTATTAATATTATTCGTTGTTAGAATTTCCTGCTCTTTATAAATCCTCGCCCTTCGCCCAACGTCCTGATGTCCTGACGTCCTGCGTTTTCTTCCTCGCCCGTTCGCTTTTGTGTTTAGATATTATCATTGAAGCGTTTGCACGCTTTGAGCTTCTGGCTTGCCACAATTTTGCCTTATGCGGCTTCGACTTTGGCTTCACCGCCTCCTTTCCCCTCCTCCTCCTCCTCCTGCCGTTGCCTTCGTTGAGTCCTTTGCTGCTCTTTGGTGGCAGAGGCGGCAAAATGGACGAAACAAGTTGCTGAAAAGTTAAAGTTTTTGTGGCTGCGGCGGCAGCAGCGTTGCTCTTGTTGTTGCTGTTGATGCAACATAAAGAGGCACACACACACACTCTCGCAATCGTTGAGTTGCGTAAACGTTTTGGTAGCACGAACTAAACACATGAAAGGGGCAGACAGAGAGGGAGAGGGGGGAGAGAGAGGCAGCTGCCTGTGGCAACAACTTTGCCCCTCAATATTTTTGAGCCCAACAAATTGTTGCAACAACACAAAATACTCTGCCAACAAATACAGCAACAACGAATGCAAAATAAAATGTTTTGAGGTTAGCCCAAAATATTTTCCAACCGTTTTTGGCCATGTGCAAGTATGTGTGTGTGTGTGTGTGTGTAGCCTAAAAAAACCACTGAATGCCAAAAATTGTTGCTATTCTTATACCCTGTATTTATCTAGGCAGCAAATATTGATTTCATTGGCAGTTCAAGCCAATAAACTTACAAAAATTGCAGTTATTATCAACTTTAATTCCAATTGCACAACAAATTGCAAGCAAATTTTCACAGCTTTTCGGTAACTTGAAAAATTCCTAATAAAATGTAAATTGCTTAAATGTCGCTAAAATAGTGTAATAAAATTTATGCTATTAAGTTAATATTAGTTGAGAAGGTTTTCTATGAATCGAAATTATTAATTTACAATTAGCAATAAGACTGAAATAATATTATAGCTGATTGTGGGTAAAGAAATGCTAATCATTTAGTAATGACTAATTTGTGCCAACATAATTGAAGATACTATTTATGTTTAATCTTTGAGCTTGGCTTTGTAAATACAATACAATAATAATATTAGATAAACTTCTCGTGCAGTCGTTGGACTGCGCCATCTAGTGGGCGGCGGCAAGCAATTGTTTTGATTAATTTGTGGTTTATTTTGTGCTAATGCTTTTCATTATTTTTGCAAAATTATAGCTACATTAGACAATTAATTCAACAAAAGCAGTTTGCTTATTTTGCGTTTTGCTGTTGGGCAATTATCATTATTTGCTTTTGGTAAATAATTATTATTGTTTTGCTAGCTTTGTGTTTTGTTTTAGAGAATTATTTTTGTTATTTTTCGTAAATGCTTATTGTTAGTTAAATTTAACGCAATAAGAAGTCGTTTGCCTTTTTCTTTGGTTTGTTTTTTACTAATATATATAACAAATCTCTCAACAAAATTTAAAACATATTTTTTATTAATTATGAATATAGAATATGAAGTGAAGAAATGTAACAAAAATGTTATGTTGTCTCGATATTTTATTGGGTGCTTCAGTAACCCAATTACCGGGTAGCTGCTAGTCGTGCACTCTCTTCTCGACACTAGTTGTATCCCTTTATGTTGCTGTTCGACACACGCATCTTTCCCGCTTCCCCCCGCTCTGTTGCCGTTGCCCCTTTATTAAAATGTCAAGCCATTAAACAGTGAAAGAGAAGGGAAGAGGAGGAAGGGGGAAGGAAGGTGAGGGGGCAAGGGACGGCAATAAAATGTCAGCTAACACATTTGTCAGTTGCTGTTGTTGCCATTTATGTGCAACAACGACAAAATAGAGAGAAAGAGAAACAAAGGCAAAGAGCCAAAAAGCTGGCAAATGGCAAGCGCGAAATGGAGTTCGAAGAAAGTTGAGGAGGGGAGAGGAAAAGTCTTTTCTCCATTTGCCAGTTAAAAACATCTTAAAAGCTACTTTTAACCACAATTATGTAAATATTAAGACAAAAGCACAACATGTGCCACTCACTCTCTGCATATGTGTGTGTTTAGGTGTGTGTGTGTGTGTGTACCACATAAAGTCAGCAACAACAACAACCGAACTGAACCGAACTGAACTGAGCTGAAGTGAAGTGAAGTTTGTGTCGCTGTTTCTGACTGTTGACAACACAACAATTTACCATTATCATGCGTCTAGAGAAATGAGGGGGGAAGGGGGCGAGGGGGATGGCGCTAAACTGCGGGATGGTTAATGAGGGGGTTTCCCCTCCCCACCACCTGCCAACACACATACCAGTGAAGCAACTACACTGCAAGAAAACGATTTCATTTTACTAAAATTTGATCAGGGAAATTTCTTTAAGAAAACTTGATGTTCAAAATGCCGTTTAAAACCAAAACAAAATTGTTTCCAAAATAAATAATTCGAATACAGTCAGAGTTAAAATGTATAAAATGTTAACTACAAATAAAAATTACATTAAATAGTTTTAATAGCGATTTCAACGTAACAAAATAAGAAATATTGATTATTTGACATTGGCATTTGATGGAAATACCTAGAAAATTAAACTAATGACATTACTAACTAACAAAATAGATTAATAGAAATATCAGCACTTCAAAATATTGCAAGTCAATAATAGTTTTCATAAGCTTACAGAGAAAATATTTGCAATTCTATTAAATATATATATTCTTTTATTTTTATAGTTCATTTTATTTCAATCAGTTGAAATGTTACAAAAGTGATATTTCATATTTCATAATATTTGAGTACGGTCATTGTTTATAGAGATCTATATTTTTAGAAATATAATATTCAGGGGAAAACTAGTATTTAGGATATCAGACTATTGCAAAGTAACATTTAAAGTGACATATTTTAGCTAGTGGAGTACATATTGTAACATGGAATAAAATTATGTTAATAAATTATATAAATGGAATGCAGTCATTTGTTTTTATACACCTTTAAATTTTAATAATTGAACGTAAATTCATATGAATATTCACTAGTTCTTATAGCTAAATTATTTCATGGTAATTTTGAATTACTCGTTAATATTTTTTTGTTTCTTTATCCATCGTTGCATTATTTATATGTCGCATTCCTTCTTCCTACTTAATTACTGATTTCTTCTCTAAGAATTTGTCTCGTTATTCAGAGTTTATTACACATTTTTACTCGCCTTGTTACGCTGCAATTTGTTGTCAGTGTAGCGGCGACTGCTGGCATCTGCATGTGTCAGACCGAGGGAGGTGGGCGTGGCAGGTTGGCAGCTTGGCAGGTGGGAGGGAGGGGAGAAGCGTGCGACAGGTGTTGAAGTTAACGCCAACAGCGCCGAGAGCTGAGCCAGAGACAGTGCAACGAGACACAGGAGTCGAGAGTCGAGAGTCGAGAGTCGAGACATAATCCCCAAGACGCACACAGGACATCCAGAAAGGACGAAAGACACAAGGCGGCAGACGACGGCCGATGTTAATAAGCAACAGCTCCAACAGTCTCCCTCTCTCTCTCTCTCTCGCAGTCTCTGTCTCTTTCGTGCTGTCATTATTATTGAAAGCTTTTAGACATGGCAGCAGGTCACGTTCCTCCGTCAGTCCATCAGTCAGTCAGTCATTGAGTCAGTCAGTCAGTCAGTCAGCACCCGAGCGAAATGAGCAAACCAAATGCAAAACACACAGACAGCGAGAGAGAAAGAGAGGGCGTAAGAGAGAGGGAGATAGCCAGACACAGGATACAGACGACAATCCGTTTTCATGGCTGATTTAACAAAGTTGGAAATAGACTCTGAATGCCATGACTGAATGACAGAACAGAACAGCACAGCACAGAATGCCGTCGACTGTTGTGTAGCGCAGCGTAGCGAAAGATAGTCACCGCAAAGACTTAATAGAGGAACCAGACTGTCAGACAGACGGACAGACAGACGGACAGACGGATGGACGGACGGATGGAGTGGCCAAGACAACTTGTCTGAGACGACACTAAAATACACTTTTTGCAATGTTAAATAAACAAAGAGAAACGAAAAAGGAAGATATGAATTTTTTAGTATAGATTTTGATCGAAATAAATTAGAGTATATACATATACTATCGATAATTGCACAAACAAATAACAAGGGTCTGAAAATAATGGGTATTTCTTTTTATTTAATTGTTGTAATACCAAAAATTAATTTGACTTTGAACGGAATTAATTATAGGATATTATCGTTAATTGCACAGACAAATAACAAACATACGAAAACTTTTCAGATGGAATTTTGAATATATTAAGTCTACTTAGACTTTATTTAATAACTTGATTTTAAATGATTTTATTAAAGTCATTTATAAATCAGAAACAAAATATAAATCGATAAAAACTATAATTTTTTACTTCCAATCACAAAGATTATTTGGTATATAATAATATGCACTTCATGCTGCGAAATGATTAAAAGTCGATGATTGGACAAAACAAAAACCAAATAAAAATTGCAACTGGAAAAATAATAATAATATTTCATAATATGCAGTTGAATTGAAATCGAAATTTAATATTTGTCGGATCAAATTGCATAGCATAGCTAAAAGGGGCAGCAAATGTTTTGCAGGGTATCTGCAAACTGATAAAACGTGAAATTGACAAAGCTTTGAATGATTTGCGAGTCGTTGGTAAGCCGCAGGATGCGGCACAAGTTGAGTGGATGTGATGGGGAGTTAGCCTAGTTCATTGATAAAATGCCAGGCCAGAAATTGAATGCGACAGGTGGAGAGTGAGAGGGAGAGCGGGAATCAGAAAGAGACGGCGAAGGGCTGGCAGGATACTTGTTACCCGAAAAGTGCAAATAATTGCAACTGGAAACCAAAAAAAAAAAAAAAACGACACCAGAAATGAGATAAAATGAAACAAAATGCAACTAAATGTGATATTGGGCGGTCAACGGGGGGAGGGCGGAGGAAGGAGTTGAGTTGAGTTGAGCGTAAACCAAAAATCACATTAAGCCACAGACGAGACAAAGGTCGAGACAGAGACAGAGACAGAGACAGAGACAGAGAGACAGGCAGTCTTCTCAGCCGAGTGAGCAGAAGAGGGAAAGAGAGAGGAAGAGAGGGAAAGAGAGAGAGGGAGAGTCGAAGAGTGGTCCATCAAAAGCAATGCGAATGCTGCTCAGCAGTCACGACGACTAAAAATCAAAAATTTGAATTTCGATCACGTCTTCAATTACGTCGAATCGACGTGCATATAAATCAACAGCGAAGCAGCCTGAAGAAGGCGACAGCAAGGGGCGTGGCGGGGGGGAAGGACATCAGGGGGGGCGGGCTAAGAGAGGGCGGGGGGGGCAGAGTCATTCATTCAGTCAGTCAGTCAGTCAAATGTGGTCTTATCCATTGTTGCTTCTTGCGGCTGTTGCTGTTGCTGTGTTTGAGTTTTGTAAATCAAGTGGAAACGCCACGAAAATAAAACAAGTGCGAACGAGCCAAAACGGGTCTGCTCGACGCCAAAACATGCTGTCCCAGCAAAGAGTTCAATTATTTTCACAATATCCTTTTACTTATTCATTTTCATTATAATATTACTTTCAGTTAAATATTAAGTTATCAAATTGATTTGTACAACGTTTAACAATTGATTTTCAACAATTCTGTTTATTTGAATAATAATACTTATTTAGCTATTATCATTTAATCTGTCTTAGAAAAATCAGTACAGGTATTAACGACTTAACATATTACAATTTTATAATTAACAAGCAAATAATAATAACAATTTATCTGAAGTCAATAAGTACAGCCAGAAAGACATTCTGTGGAATGCATTTTGAAATTGTGATTTCAGCGATATTTTCGAACATAAAACTCTGCACTTATTTATTTGACATATTTTTCAAGAAGTGAATTTTGCTTCTACTTTCTTCTTTCTAATGGCTATTCCTATAATCAATAACTTTACAAATCTATTCAAATTCAATTTATAGATCTTTTAGAAGTGGTCTTTTATTTATGCTGTTATTTACAATTAAAATAAAACTTAAAGAAAAGAATTACGAATTAATAAAAACCAAAGTAAACAAATATTAAAAAAAGTGAAAGTACAGTAAAAGTATGATTATTAAAATATTAATATTATTATTAGTAAAGTCAAGTTGTGGAGAATTTTTTAAGCTACAATCGACGCGAAATGGATGGCATTTAAAGTCAAGCCTAGCTAAGCTACCCTGTCGCACTCTGACTGCATTGCAGGGTATACAAAAATGGAATCGAATAAAGCATAAAGAAGTGGGAGAGAAGAGAGCATTAAAGGGACAAGTCAAGCAACTAGAGAAAAAGAACGAGGCAGAAATGGGCAGCAAGTGCCACATGCTGTCTGTCTGTCTGTCTGTCTGCCTCTGTCTGTGTGTGTGTGTAGATGTCTGTGTGTGTGTGTAGATGTGTATGTGTGTGTGTGTGTAGAGGACGCACTCATGCAAAGTGCAGTTGACATGACGGAAATTGTAGGTGCGCCTCCTTTGAACTGAACTCGATTGAAGTCTTCTTCAATGGGGCGTGGCCACTCGAAGCTCGGCTGCTTCAAGTGCTCGACAATAAATCGTGCGAAAAGCGTAATACGCATGCAAACACACACACACACACACACACTGATACTCTCACACACAGATACTCTCACACACAGAGATACTCGCTCACAGATACTTCAGGAGCTGAACAACTTTGAGCGTCGCTCAAACTTTCTGCGCGGCATTTTGTGGCGCGCTAATTGCAACAGCGAGTGGCATGCCACAACGATGCTGCAACTGCAACTGCAGCTGCGACTGTCAAGGTCACATCGCTAAGCAAAACTTTGCAATAGGAGAGTTTTAGCTGATCCCAAAAGCAGCTCAGTCGCTCACTTGTTTAGCGTTGTTGTCGCTGATTTACAGCAACACAAAAAACAACAACAACAACAGCAGCAACAACAACAACAGCAACAACAACAGCAACAACAATAGCAGCTACGTCATCCTCGTCAACGGTTGCCATCTCCATCTCCATCTCCATCTTCATCGCCATCTTCAGCTGCCCATGTTGTGCATGCATGTTACTTCCCTCTCTCCCTCTCTCTCTCTCCCCCACTCTCTCCCTTTCTCTCTCTCTATCTCTGTCGCTTTCCCCTTTCAGCTGGAATTACGTCTGGCAACTGCTTGAGCTACTGTTGCAACAACAGCAAAGCACGAGGCAGCAGCGTTGAATTTGCATTGCCCCCAAGTGAGAAACGTGTCTCAGCATGTGTGTGTGTGTGTGTGTCTGTGTGTGCATGTGTTTGTGTGTGTGTGCATGTGTGTGTGTGTGTGTGTCATATAGAAGATGTCAGTCATTGGCACAAGTGCGCTTTATATGGGGCCCTGTCACTGTCAATGTGCAATGTACATTTCGCATTAGGGGCACTCAATACCGAAACGTCGCGAATTAATTTGTTGCTAGCGAATAAAATGCAATTCTTGATTCTTATTTATTTTATTAATGTAGAGACAATATGCAATTGTAAACAATGCAACTAATTTGGCATTTAACTCGTTTTATTATTAATATTTATTTTCCTATTGAACATTAATCTGTTGAAGTACAGCTAAAATTTAAAAACTTATATTTTGGAAAAAGGTTATAAAAATGATTACAACAAAAATTCCGTTGCATTTTGACTTATTAAGACAATTCTTTCTGGCAAGAAATCATTTTCGCAAAAGTATCTCATAATTCAAACAAAAAAATAAACCTTTTGACTTGCATTCGGTTTTATTTAATTTTCATTAAATATTAAAAAATAATATTTCATGCTTCTCCCGTTAAAGGTGATAAAAGACATATTGATATAACAATAATAAACAAGGTGCAATCATTTTATGCACATAGGTTAATAAATTGTCATAAATAAGAAAAGGTGTCTAAAATTTCTGTTCATGCCACAAATTTTGAAACTAGTATTGTCTTTTTTGCTAGAAAATTGTGAACAATTTTTCGATATTATTTTATTTTTTTAAATAGATTATATTTATTTATTGAAGTGCCGAATCCATACAATTTAAGAGTGAGAGCCTAACAACACAATTTTGCAGCTTCAATTTAAACCAAAACCTTTGCAACTGACTTACATAAATACATTATCTGAAACCTTTGTTTTTGTTTTTATTTACTTTTTATTTTTGATGTAGTTTTTCTGAATTTTGGCAACTGAATGAATTTTTTTATTTTATTGAATTTTTGCATAGATACTATTCATACGTATATTTAATAACAGAATTTTGTAGCTCAAATATTTTATTTAGAATTATTTTTGTTTTATTTTTATTTTAATTTTGACCTACTCAAATATTTTATCTAGAATAATATTAATTTTATTTTTAATATTAGTTGTAGTTTTTCTGAACTTTGTCTGCAATTGCAGCTCGTGTGTCACCCTCTGTTGCTTATGCAGAGACAGACAGGCAGCAAACAAAAAAAAAAACCCTTGAGCCTGCCACATAAGCAGGCGCTCCCACTCCCACTCCTGCCACTCCCACTCCCAATGCTATTCCCCGTTGCCCGATCTGGGCTCAGTCGCTGCCCGCTTCTGTATCCTGTATCGCCTTTGACGTCAGCTGAGGACCGAGGACGAAGAAACGAGAGGCGAGCGGCGAGAGGCGAGAGCTTAGACTGTGTGACAGCTTTCTTGAGATGCACTTCACGTGCATTTGACTGCTTAAATAAATTTTGCTCATGGTAATAAATTCACTTAAACTCAAACTACGTACCGAAAATACAATCCCCCTCCCTGCGCCCCTCCGCCCTCGTCGCTGTGTGAACAACAATAAGAACGATGAAGGCTTTATGCAAGTTTTTGTTTAGACATTCATAAACATAATTGACGTCATAAAAGCAGAGACAACAACGACAACAATGACGTAATGTCATGTAAATCTGTGCAAGGCATGTGTGTGTGTGTGTCTCTCGATGTGTGTGTGTGTGGAAAACTGAAAACTGTGTGGTTGCCTGCCCCTTGCCCCTGCCCCTGCCGCCTTGCTACTCGTCTTCGAGCCGACCTAAGTGAAAATCATTAGTTGCAACTTTATACAACAAAAGCCTGGGCATTTGTTTGAGCTACTTTAAAATAAAATGCCACTCATGTTTTATATGGCACACACTCCCCCAGCGCTCCCCCCTTCAGCGCTCCCCCCTCTCACAGTGCCTGCAAAAAAGAAACCATCATTCGTTGCGGCCCAAAGCGGCCTGCGTTTTTGTATAAATTCTAACAAATTGTCTACACTTCCGACCTCGTACCTCAGTCCAACAGATGGGGCATGAGGCAAGTCTGGGTTCTCCTCCTGCTGCTGCTGCTGCTGCTGCTGCTTCAGCTGCCCCAACTCCATAAATCAAAAAGTGCTTGGCTACAGTTTTTCAGTTCTCTGCACTTGCTTTGTGTGCTCGCTCTCGCTATCTCTCTGCCGAGTGCCTTAGCTCCACCCTGCTCCTTGCCATACTTTATGAAGTACGCTCCATGGTTGGGGTTGGGGGCAGAAAAGAATTCCGGATGCCGTATTCCACATGCCTGGCATGCCGCACTTTTGTGCACCAGTTTAACATATTAAAAGTGAAGCAAGCGGCCCACAAAAAAGGTTCAGTCCAAACACGTCTATTGTGTAATCCTGCATAGTTCCCGCTACAGTTGCATTGTTGTCCATCATCAGCGCATTCAAGAATATGTCACGACACAAATATGCCAAAACTATGCTTCAACATATATTCCATTCTGCCCTCAGTTCTCTTTTAATACCATAATTAACGCCGCTTTAGTGGCAATGACTTCTTTGACCGCTGAAGCGCCTTCTCAGCATTAATGCATCTGTTTGCACAACACTTCAAGCTCGGCTCTCCTCTTTCTTTTTTTTTTGTGGCTGGCAAACAACTCGAGAGACGCCAAAAACGCTGCAAGCTGAAGTTGCAAAGTTGCAGCCGAGCTGTGGCAAGACACAAGTCATCAAAATGTTTCACTTCTAGTCCATCTTCCGTTTAGATGCTCACAAGTTGGTTGACAGCATTATAAATCAGCTAAATCGGTTAATATATATATCAACATATCAGTTAATTGCTTGCGAATTCAAAAAAGATCAAATTTAATTTGAATATTAAACATTAAAAAAATATTAGGCATAAATATTATTTTTCTAGAAATCAAAAAGGACTTGTTAATCAATTTTTTATGCTCTCAGTAATATTATTATTAGTATTTATTAAAATGTTTTAATTATATTTATTTTATTACTCTTTAATATTAACCTTCAATTAATTGTTGAAAATTAAATTTAAAGAATCTTTAATATTAGTGAAATTAAACATAGAAACATAATTAATATAATACATCAATAGAACAACTATTAATATAATTATTTTCTTAAATTATTATTATTAATTATAACCGTCAATTAATAATTGAAAATTCAATTCAACAACATAATTAGTCTAATACCAATTAGAAAACTGAATGCACTCGCAATTTAAGCCGCCAAATAATCAATGAAAAATAAATTAAAAGCAACTGATTATTAAATTTCAAACAATTGCATTTAACAATAAAATATAATAGTCATAAAATAATGAAAGATTCTATACAAAATTTTCGAAATAGGCTTGCGTGATTTGTCGTCGTGCTTTTGGCAGTCGTGTCACGCTGTCATCGCCGCTGCGTGCAACGCTTTTAAGCCAAGTCCTTTCACGGTCTATGAGCTCATCTGTTCTTAGTCAGCGCGACGAGAGACGCATCGCGTTGTCCTTGCGCAAATTATTGAACAGCATTGAAAACATTTGAAGTGCCAAAGCAGCTCAAAGCCAAGTGGCCCACGAAGGAGGCAGGGAGGGAGGAGGGGCAAAGGATTCTCTCAGGAGCAGGCAGAAGAAGAAGAAGGAGAAGTAGTGTGGCAGCTCCTTCGCGTTCTCTTGTGGCAAGGAGGCGAATGCTTTTATGCTTATTAATGGCCCTACATGCAATTTATGTGTGGTTGTTAAAATGCAGGCGCAAATTAATGGAAGCTTCGATGGCTCAATCGATGCAACCTTCCCCTTCCCCCCCTCTGTCCCTTCGCCCCTACTTTTAGTTAATATTGCCTTTTGTTGTTAAGTTGTTATTGTTATTGCTACGGTTGCGTCTTGGCATTGAAAGATGCTCGACTCTGCTCGAAATTCCCTCAATATCAATTCGATTGCAGCCACTTGAAGCTGAAAAGCGCTTAAGTTCGATGCAATCTTAACATAACTTTAATTTAACTCTTTTAATTTATATTATACTATTTTACATATATAAAATATTCATTTATTATTCTTTTTATATATTATTCCTTTCGTTCAAATTAAACGCAAATTTATTCCTTTAGTCAATTATTTATCTTTGTTTTATTCATTATTCATTTTTTTTTTATTTCTTTAACTTATGACTGAATTTAATTAGTTTGAATTAATTAGTATTGAATACTCAGCTAGTTTAAGCCTTCGTATTGCACAACTACAAAAATAAAAGTATTTAAATTTAGTTATTTATTACAATGGTACCTTAGAAATTAATGCTATTGTACAATTATATAGCCCTTCATGTAGAATTATTTTAATATGTGGTACTTTCTAATTCATTGACAAAAATTAACCTGGTTAGAGGTTAGGTCATATAAGAACTTAAAAGTCCAACAAACTTAAAACAGACTATGCCCAAAATTGTAATATTATTATTATAGCTATAGCTTAGTCCAACATCGGGATTATAATCTTTGTTCTTGATATGAACCATACCTAAGGTAACTAACACTTTTAATTAATATTGCTGCAACAGTTTTTCATAGATCTAAAAGTTATTTGTCCCCAAAGAGACTTTTAAATCATAGTCAATTAATTTTTCCTAAATGATTTATTTTTTAAATTTTTCTATCGCTGCAATAAATTCCCTAAATTTATTTCAATAAAATTCGAATCCTAATAAGGTAAATTAATTGAACATAAAGATTTATAAATAAATGGTAGCAAACATTTGTTCAGCTGATCGCAGTAACAAAGGGAAAAGCCTTTGCCTCACCTTCTCTGAGCTGCATGAGAATATTTAACTTGCCGCAGCTGCCACACCTGCCACCTGTGGCAAGAGGGCAAAGCAGAAGCTGCCGCTTAGGCTGCAAGTTGTCTTCAATTGCTGCAGTTCGATTCGGGGGCGAAAAGAGCTGAAAATATGCTCTAAACTTGTTCACACAAGCAGCACTTCTCCTCCCCTCCTCCCCTCCCTTTTGGCTGCCTCCCAAGCGACTGCAACTTTTGACTTTTCCACGAGGGCTGTGCGAAGGCAGAGGGAGAGGGAGAGCGGGAAGAGGGGAAGCTACAAGAGAATTTATGGCCAATTCAATAAACGATTTTATTACATGCGCACGTTGTGTTAACAATGTTATTATTATTGGCGCTCCAAAAAAGGGTTGCCGGAAGGACACCCTTCGCTTCCCCCACTCCTCCCGCTTCCCCGCTCCCTTCTCTGCTCCTTGCTGGCGGCAATGCGGCAAAACAGTTGCGTGGCTCCAGAGGGGGGGCGTGGCAGCGAGGGGCAGCGTTGATGTCTATTTGCCGAGTCCGACCAATTATTATGAAAATTAATTTATTTTCTATCGGTAATGCGAGTCCTTCTCCCTTCCCCCTTCCCCCTCTCCCATCTCCCATCTCGCTCCTTCCGCCTGCTGCTCTTTGGCTCCTTATCAACAGCTGCCCAGCTGAAGTTCAATCCCCTCTCCCTCACCCTTCCCCCCTCCCGCTCTCTGTCTCCTGGTCTGGCTGCATTCAGCCTTTGGCGTGCACTTCCAAATGCTTTTACTTTGTTTGCTTTCAATGGTTGTTGCCGCTGCCGCTGCCGCATACCCTGCAACCATTACGAATGCCCCAGCAATGGGGTAGTTTGACTAGTTGGTAACAAATGAATGCAACATAAAGCAGCAAAACAATTGTCAGCTGAAACTTTAACTTGAAAGTGCTGGAATTAAGACGTCAATTTGGAGTTCAGAATATTCGGGATTCAAATACTTTTCAATTTCAGATTATTTAATCCGAAACTTGCAGTTCTTAAACAAGTTTAACTAAATCGTAGAAGAAACAAATGATTGTTAATTGATATATTTTCATACATATATAACATATTAATGCATCATCGTTATAAGCTGAAACTTTCAGTTAAATTGAAATCTGAAAATTGCATGCATATTAACAATCAACAGATCAGTTAAAGTCATGAAAATACTTGATTTCAATCGTTACAAATAAGCAGAATATCAATTAGAACAATACAAATAATTGATACTTTTTTAATTGATCGTTTAAAATAAACAGAATATCAATTAGAGCAATAAAAATAATTGCTTGAAATACTAAAAAATTGTTGATGTATTTTAATAATCAGAAACTGCGACATTGTTTATTTTTTTTCAAATCAAATAAAATTTTAGTAATAACTATTACTTACAAATTTCAATTTTTGATTAAATACAAAAAAAAAGACTTGCACATCATTTAAATTTAACAATTCTGAAGTAAGAAACGTTGTGAAAATAAATTAATTCTAATAGATACGGTCATGGAAAACATGTATCGCATTTTCTTTGTTTCTTTATCATCATATTTTGAAACCAGAATGTAAAATGAGGTTCAACTTTGTACATTGAAATGATGCTGATTATTTTGAATATTAAATAATGTGATAATGAATTATCACTAATTACATTGATATTTGTTATATTTTGATTATAATTTTTTTTTTATATTAGTACATACGTTTATTTCCAATACTTGATGAAAATGCTTTATAATTGATGTATTAGCTGCAGAAAAAGTGTGATGTGGATACAGATTGAAGTGTAGACAATGTACAAGGTATCTCAGCGTCGAGCACAACCTAAGGCAGGCTTCTTGGCTGTTGTTGTTGTTGGTTGCTCCCGTTGTTCCCGTTGTTGTCGTTGTTGTTGTTGTTGGCTGTATGCGACCCCTTGGCGGCCCAGTGGCTGTCAACGCTTTGCGCTTTTGTTTGCCCAGCACACAAAAGGCCAGCACAACATGCATTGCCAAGGCGGGGCAGGCGGAGTGGGAGGGGCGTAGAGGGGGCGGAGGGTGAAGGGTGCTGTGGCAACCTTATTTTCTACAAATGCATTGTGTGTGTGTGTGTGTGTGTGTGTGTCAATAGAAAGCTTAACAGGCGCACTCATGTGCAACGCAACAAGGCAACAAAAGTCTCATTACTTTTACTTGGCAAATAATGAAGCTAACAAACAGCAACAACAACACAAACAACAACTACAACGGGCACAACAACAATGCGCAGACGACCGACAAGCAGAAGAAGCAGAAGCAGAAGCAGAAACAGAACGAGAATGAGAAGCAGAAAGAGAACAACAACCACACACACACACACAGTTGTCAATTGAGTTGCGAGTTGTTTTCAAGTCTCTTCTTCGCCCACACTTCGAACTCAACTCAACTCAACTCAACTCAGCTCTGTGTGTAATTGTCGCCTCATTTTCTGGCTGCCCTGTGTGCCCTATATACCCTGTTGCCACGCGACGTGCCGGGCATAAGTAGCTGACTTTTGACAGGTCATCAACGACTTTGCTCAATCACTATAAACTAAATTATACAAATTTCTATCTAATAATTATTTTTAAATTTTTTTTAGTATATATTTAGCAGTATAATATTTAAAAAATTTAGTCAAAAGTCATTATCATTTCATGTAGCCGATACAAAAAATTGAATGAATAAATAGTTCTAATTTATGATTTATATAATTTCACTTTTAACCAAAAGCTTTTAAACATTTGAAATATTTTTTTTATTTTACGTCATTGAACTTAACTAATACTAAAAATAAAGCCATTAGAATTAGTTTCGGCCTACCCGTCAGAGAAAGTTCTAAAGTCAGCTTAAAGCTACAAGCAAAAAAGATAAAGGTTATCTGCTTTCGTGATTAGTGATTAGCAATTGGGTTAGAATTTACCTTTGCCCACAAAACTGAATTTTTCAATAATAATATAATTATTTCTTAAATTGTATATCGTTTTATTGAACACGAGCTCAGACATTAATGTAGCTACTTTTTAAAGCACTTATCCATCATTTATAAGTTATTGGTTTCAATCATTGAACATTAAATGATATAAAACCTTCAATAATAATATTTATTTTTTAATTTTAATTATCTTTCGTTTCTTTTTACAGTTTTTCTATATTTAAATTAATCGAAGGATTCAAAAGTCTGTGAAATGGTAAGTTATTTTGTATTATATTATATTAACTATTATATATACAATATATTATATATTAAATTCTCAAATAGAGAAGGAATGAAAAATAGTCGCAGTTGATTTGTTTGATCAATCAATGAGAGCGCGATATATCAGTCAGCAAAAGTCAACTAACTTTTTATGGAAATCAAAATGGAAATTTCTTTTATTTTTTTTGTAAATTCTTTCTTAACGATATTCATTTGGCGGTGCGCAGAAAATGGAAATGGAAATGTGCAATAATCGCAATCAATCTAAATTGAAGGAAATTGTTTGCTAGAGCTTAGAGAGAACATTCCATCAATCTAATGAGTAGCCAAAGCCGGCGATAGAGGGCGTATGTGTGCGCTGCTTGCACAATCATTTTGCGCAATCATGCTGGCACTCAATTTAATTGATTTTAAAGTTGCTGTAAAAAAAAAAAAAGAGAAACAAAAACAAAGCACAAAAAAGACGGCAACTGACTCCAGACAACTGTGGCAGGAAGTGGAAGAGACACTTTGAGAGAGCGATAGAAAAAAGGCAAAAGAAGGATAGACCGAGGGAGGGGGGAAGGAGGAGAGGGGGAGGGAGAGAGGGAGGTCGAGAAGTGGTCATAAAACAATGAGCTGGCATATGCAGCAGCAGCGTAACAGGTTGAAGACTTTCGCTCCCTTTACGCTCTCTCCCCCTCTTCCACTCCTTCTCTCGCCTCCACTGCACTGCCAAAAACTGTGACAGACCCAAACTTTTGTGGCTTGAACCCGAGACGAAGAAGCAGAGAGGGAGAGAGAGAGAGTAGAGGAGTGGGAAGGGGGAGGGGGAGAAGTTGGGTCTCTTGGTTTTGGGTTCAGTTTCAGTTCTCGGTCAGGCGGCTTTTGAGTGTTTTCCACCTGAGCGCAAACTTAAGTGGCGAAACTTGATTAAACCACACACACACACACACACACACACACACTTACACGCACACACACTTATACACACACACATGCATAGACAAAGTTTTGGCTGCGTTGCAGAAGCAGCAGCAGAGCAGGAGAGGCAAGTGGCAACTTTGGACTGCGGACGGCGGACGGCGGACAGAGATTAAGTTGCGGTTGTGCAACCGATGACAAAGAGTTGACTTCCCGTCTTCCTATTTGTCAGTTGCAGTTGCAGTTGCAACTTATACTTGCCATACCCTGTAATTGCGAGCTGCAAGGCACAGTTGCTCCTGCTGCACTTGACAATTCATCTTAGGCATTTGTTTCACTTTCGATAAATAAAGTAATTATTATTTGATATCCTAACTTCTTAAAAAGAAATTTGTTTCTATTTCATTTTTAATTCTATTTTTTTAAATATGCCATAAATTAACTTATCACACTATAATTATTGATATGTTAAAATTAAATTTTATTCGTTTTTGTTAATATGATAAATATACTAAAAATCTTTTTTTTATTCACCCAAAGTAAATACATTAAAAAAAAAAATAAAATAATTCACAAGTTATATATTTAAATTACTAATTAGTTGTAGTAGAATCTACTTCTTGGATACAAATAATAGTTACCTAATTAAAAAAAAACCATGCAATTATAGAAAAAAAAACAAATAATAAGATTAAAAACTAACATAAATCTGTCCTCGGTATATTTTCGGTAAAACATAATATATACACACAAAATAGATAGATTCAAGTATTTCACAAATTGGGTAATTTTGCATATTTTCTACTTTAGCAAATAGTATTTTATTTTATTCAAAGAAATTGCTTTGAGTAAACATGATATTGTAAATCTTTATTTATGAACAAAAATTAAAAAAAAGACTGCAATACTTTAATGCAGGGTATATGCTAGTCGAGTAGTTAAATTTGCAGTCATTGATCAATAAAAAATATGCTCGTTTGAATTTATGTAGCTTAAAAATACGATTGACAAAAGAAAATGAGTGTGAATTGTCGGGTATGCGCTAGTCGAGCCGACGACGACTCAGTAATGCAAGAGTGGCAAGTCCAGAGCGTACTCCTGTTGCAGTGGCAGCCACAGTTGCTGCAGCTGTTGCAGTTGCAACCGTTGCTGCGACACGAATTGAGATTCCTCAAGCTGTTGCGGCTCCGTCTGCGTCTCCGTCTCCGTCTGCGTCTCCGTCTGCTCTTCAGCTGCATGCCACAGTGGAGCTGCCACAACTGGTGGCAAGTAGGCATTGCTGGGCAAGACTGCCGACCGAGCTGGCAAAGCCTTAAAGCACAGCAAGCAGAGGATGAGAGACAACGGTGTCAGTTGCATGTTGACGACTTTCAGAACGTTTCTAGAACTCGAGCACAATTCGATAACTGTTTGACTTCTGGCAGACGCGATTCGCTTTTATAGCTCATCATCGAGACGGACAGACAGACGGACGGACGAACAGACTGAGATCGTGTGCGGGAGTCGCTTAGGGAGATTAAAAATCGATAAGCGGAGCATCAACTAGAGCCAAGGCCAAGTCTGCAAGCCAAGCCAAAAAACAAAAGCAGACAACGCATCTAATTGCAACTGCAGCTCCAACTGCGAGGGTAGTTTGAAGCCTTCTGTGTGCAAGTCAATTGTGAATCGTTAACAACTTCAATAAATTATTCAAATCATTAATTTTCTCATTTTAATTGATTGTTACCTTCCTATCATTAATTTTCAAACTAAATGTTCATATTGATAATTGATTCATCATAATTGATACATTCATCTTGTAATTCAATTTAAAACTCTGAACATTACATTTTCTACTTATTAATTTTCTATATTTAAATAGTAATTGATAAGAGTATTTTTGCAACATTTTATGAGTCGCCAAATTAGTTATTAAAATATATGAAAACTTTAATATTTATTCAGAGCTTTTTGAATTGAATGGCCAATTATTTTACAATTCTAGAAAATAGTGCTGAAAGTTGCATTTCATGTTTGATTTGGTAGTAAAACTCCTAAAAGCTCAATTACAGTCTTTCAACTGGCTTAATATGTAACTGTAGGAATCGAGAGAATTTTTAATATATTTTAAAGATATCCGTATATAATTTGAATTACAAAATATTTAAGTATTCGCATTCAAATAAAAATATTTAAGTATTCACATTGAAAAATAAATAGCGATCCAACCGAACGAAAATGAAGAAAAATATTCAAAGACATTTTTAGAATATATCGAAATAAATTCAAAAAGCTATAAATTCGCTTTTGATAATTCTGTAAAACTGCAGCTATAGTTTCTCAACAGTTGTCGCTCAACTGTTGTCGCTCAACTGCTTTTGCTGCCCTCGCAATATGAATTTTAAATTGCAAATTTGATTGGCCTCGTTTTCTGTTCATTTTGGCGTCTAATGATCCCGTTGAATTGTGGAACCCAAATTGATTTCCGATCAGTTGGAGCACATGGCAGTGGAAAGCCAAGAATTTCCCAGTGTTTTTGCCGCACATCCTGCGACTCTTATACGCCTGCAAAGCGGGGGCAGGATGAGGACTTCGGCAAGTTGGGCAATCGGCAGACTCGGCTCGGCGCATGCGCTTCGCTGGCGATAGAGTCGACGAATTGCAGCGTTTCCCGCCAAACAGAAACGCTGCGAAATCGGATGGGGGGGCGCGGGACAGGTGCGGGGAGTGGGAGGTGGAAATTCCGCTTTTTGTTTACCTTTGTTATCAGCGCTTATCAGCAGACACTCTGGCGTTCTGGGAGTTTGAAGTGTGTGCCCATTGGTGGGAATCTCTTGCGCCGACGACAGCTTCCCAAGCTGCTGCCAAGCGGGGAGAAGAGCAAGGAGAAGGAGAAGGAGAAGGAGATGTAATAATGCAGAGAGCAGGAGGCAGGACCCCCACATGAAGGATGTGTGAAGCATGTCTTTGTCAAATATTTCGCTGGCATATGTGCAATGCAAAATCATTCAAATCACATGCGTTGCTTTCACAGCGACAGCTAAAGAAATCCGCTAGAAGGATAATAAGTGCCCATAGTGTAAAATCAGAGTCAGAATCGAGGGGAACTGTCTTTAATCTCCAATCGAATACTTTCAATTACTTGGCGGACTAAACGTAAATTTTTTTAGTCCACTAAGTGATTGATTTGATTAATTTGTTGAACCCTCAAGTCGATGCATTGATGGAGAGATATTTTTATTATTTATTTTCAATTGCAAATTATAGTTTAAACAAGCATAAATTGAAACAACTTCGAAAAAGTACAAAAATCAACTGGCATTTAAAAAATTGTGCAGAAAACACTTGTTGCTCACAAGCAAATCAATGTCACTTTAAAAATTATGAAACATTTTTATTTAACATATTTATTTAATTGAATTTACTTTATTTATTTAGTTAATTTAATGTATTCAGCTTATTTATTTAATGATCTAATTTTATATATTGCGTACATTCAAATAATTTCATGCATGTTATTTATTTAATTTATATTACTACTTTTAATTTATATAATTTATTATCATTTTTATTATAATTTATGTTATTTATTTAATTTGTTATTTTTTTATTACAATTAAATTACATAATTGATATAACTTATTTAATGATTGTTTATTTAGTTTAATTTAATTCATTGAACTTATTTAATACATTTCAATTATTGAATTTATTTCTTTATCCAAATTATTATTTTAATTTTAATCATACAATTTATTCATTGATGGCATTCATTTGACTTATGTAATTTAATTTATATTTATTGAATTTATTTTATTCATATAATTTATTCATTTGTGGCATTTAACATATGTACTTAATTTAAATGATTTCTATTATTGAACGTATGTATTTAATTTTGTTCTGCTCTTGCGACTCTTTGATTACGCTGTGTGAACTTGGACATGATCGTGCACAGGCACAGACATGCTTCTGTGCGTCACCTGTGCGTGCCCCATTTTGGGGCAGCCGCTCAAGTCTTTGCTGCAGTCCTTGGTGGGGCCAACAAGCTGACAACAGTTGCAAGTTGCTCGACAGCGTGCCACAGCGTGGCTGCCACACTCGTTGCTGCTGCTGGTTGCTGCTGTGGCTTGCAACACTTCCGGCATTTAAGCAAACAAAATATGCAGCATGGGGCAGAGTCGAGCTGGCGAGTCGCCTGCCACATTTGTGTGCCACACTTGTGACATGCAGCATGCGGCATGCCCCACATACTACATGTGCTATATGTAGGCGGAAAATGCGGCCATGTAGGCTAATGAGTTCGTTCCACGTCCGACCTCTGCTGCTGTTGCCATTGCTGTTGCAGTTACAGTTGCCACTCTTGTTGCTGTTGCTCGTTCGTTTTTTTTTTTTTTTGCTGTATTGTTGCTGCTGGTTAACGAGGACGCCACACTGTGTGGCAGGCAGTGTGTGCAACAAATGCTCGTGGCGGTGTCATAATGGAAATGTGCATGAAAACAAGACTCTTGTTATTTGGCGGCTAACCAAGCAGCAGCTTGCCACAAAATGGGGCACACTCCTCCACACTCCGCTGCTTTCCGCTACTTTCCCCACTTGCCACTTACAACTCGCCACTTGCCACGTGGAACTTGCCCGTCGCAAGTCTCCCGTTTGCATAATGTGGCCTGTGGCAAACTCAGCTGGACATCGCGATTGAAAGCACTTCATCTAAGCAAGCTGACCGACCAGCAGATACCCTTTAATCAACGTAGACTGAAGTAACATTTCTCACTAAAGCTTAACTCATTTTGACTAACTTGAAGGTCAGCACCGAGGCATCCTGTGATCCATATCACCAAGAAAAATCTATTCCGCTATAAAAGTTGAGCTGAAAGTCATCCATGATTAGTTCTGCTTTAGTATTGCCTCAAATTGACCCTTTGTCCATCTTGAAGTTGCTTTAAATTCACCACATGTGTAGACAAATTCATAATATCATTTAGTGTAAACATGTACTATATTTCGCTGATATAATTCTGGTTAAAAGTCATTAACATTAATTGCTCTCATAATATTGACTCTCAGAGACCCTTTGCCATCTTTACATCCATCTTCACAGTTTAATTTATTGCTAATAGCTAATTAAAGCGCAGTTATCAGTTATCCATAAAATTTCTTCTCTCTCATAGTATTGCCTCTCTGAGACCCTTTGTCAAATAGAAATTGCTCAAAATGTATCATAATATATTTAATAGAGAACGAATAATATATTCTGCTGATTATTTATGTTAGTGCATTATCTATATGTTGTTTATTATAACAATTAGAAGCCAAAAGTCATTTATAATAACTTCTCTCTTGGTATTGGCTCTTAGAGACCCTTTGCCGTCATAATATAATTTTTAATTTATGTTGCTGATACAAGTGCAGTTAGCACTCATTTGTAATAACTTCTCGCTGAGTATGGACTCTCAGAGACCCTTTGCACACACTAATTTACTGAGGAGTGCGAAATAGGCTTTCGAGTTAGACAAAGTAGCGCTGCAGCCAGTGGACATGCAGACTGAGCAGCTCGAGCAGAAAGACGAGTAGGGCAAAGAGCAGCATGACGTAGCAGACAAAGTAGAGGCCGCAGAACATCTCGAGCCGGATGGCGGTGGCCTCGTGACTGAGCCGCGTGTACGGGGCATGGACGACGCCCTGCTCGAAGAAGCGGTTCACGTAGCTGACGATGCCCGCCGACTGCAGCTGCTTCAGCTTGCGGTCGAAGGCGAACTTGAGGATCGAGTGGCGCCGCAAATACATCACCAGCTGATACAGATAGATGTGCTCGCGCACATGGCTGAGCCGGCTCGTCTGCCAGTGCAGCTGGTTGTAGTGCGCCAGGTTGTCCAGCAGCGAGATGGTCGTCAGCCTCGCACCCGGCGGCGCCTCCTCCAGCTCCTCGAAGCGCGCCACATAATTGTAGCCGCGGAGACGCGTGCGATTCACCGGAAAGTAATCCGCATAGTCGGGAGCGAGGTAAATGTAATTGCCGCTGAGCAGATCGGCGATGCTCTCCGGCACGGGCGGATAATAGGGCAGCCGGAACACGTCGTAGAGCTTGCCCTGGTAGGCGACGCGCAGCACGAGGACGAGCAGCAGCCAGGCGCCCAACAGGCAGCGGACCACGCCCACATGCGGCAAGGCGCGCAGCTCGAGCGGATTGCCCAGCAGTGTGGTGTGAACGTGCAACGCGCTGGCTGCCACATCGAAACCACGACGTCGACGACGACGACGGCGACGACGACGCGCTGAGGCAGCCCATTGCAGCAGGAGGGCGAGCAGGCAGCTGAGGGTCAAGGCGCCCCAGACGGTGCCACAGAACGGTTGCACCAACTGCGTCACCGCGCCCATGATGTGCTCGACGCGCACCACAAAGATGAGAGCGCTCTGATGGTACGAACTCGTTGTGGAGAAGCGTGCGCGATGCGAGAAGTGCGAAGCGCTCAGCGCTCCGATGGCCAGCGAGGAGTTGTTGGCCGCCAGCTGCTCGAAGCAATCGTCGGCGCTGGGAAAGAAGCGAAAGCTGGACAGGGAGCGTGTGGCAAGCTCGGAGTCGCGTTTGTTCTCGCACGGCGGCAGCAGATTGATGCGAAAGTCATAGATCTCGGCCAGGTTCTTGAGCAGCACGCCATCGACGCCGCTCAAGCGGCTGAGCTGGGAGCGTTGCGCGGGATCGCTGGAGTTGCCCTCGAACATGACGAACGGCGGCATCGGGTACCAGCTGACGTTGATGGGGCAGCCGTAGAAGCTGCCCATGGGGCGCGGAAACAGCCGCTGCGACTGCCGCTCGAAGCTGCCACGCTCGAAGCGATTCAAGAGCTCTGGGGTCAAGGCATCGCGGCAGCCAGGAGCGTACAGACGATAGCCGTAGAGCAGGACGACGCCGTCGCGTTGCTCGAGGAGCACAACGGCGTTGAGGACGTGGAAACGCAGGCAGGCGGCGAAGATGTCGCGCAGTGCCGCAAAGCGTTGCAACTCATCGTCGCTCATGCCACGCCAGGGCAGCAGTATGAGGAAGTGGAACTCGCGATCGAACAGCGACGTGGCAAAGTGAAAGCGGAGCGTGCGAAACGCCTGCGGCGAGTCGAGCAGGAACAGGATGTGATCCCGCGGCTCCTCGACGAGCGCGTCGTGCAGCAGCTGCCATGCCACACGCTCGCCCAGCTGCCGCAGCAAATAGCTGATGGCCGGCCAATGGTAGCGTTGCGCCTCCGTCGAGCGCGACAGATCCACGACGGCCAGCGCATTGTACCGCGAGCTCACGTGCCGCTCCAGCACTTTCAGCGCCGCCTCCATCAGCTGTGGCGCCTCATAGACCTGAGGCACAGGAATTCCTCCGCCTCCTCCTCCTCCGGTTGCCAGCGCTTGTGGCAGCCACAGCAGCAGCAGCAACAACCGACCAGTAGAGTGCGGCATGTGTGTGGCTGTGGCAAGCGAACGACTTCGACTGCCAGCTGCCAGCTGCCACTGCCACTGCCACTTGCAACGTGCCACACTTTGCCTAATTGCGATCTTGCGGGCAGGATAAACGGCTGACAAATTAGCGGATCTATTAGCAGGATAAGCAACAGGAGCGCGCCACAATGGCGACTCGATTGGAGTGGCAACCAAGGTGAAGGCAACTCAGCTTGAGGTCAGCTTGAGGTGCAAATCCGATAGGAACAGCTTGAGGTCAGGTCGAGGAAGAAGTGCGACGAGTTTTGTCCGGTTCAAGGAAATTCCAAGAGCGATTCTTTGAGTTCATGTCCTTGCCTAATTCCGATAAGAAATCATTCTGGTTAAGGGAAAACACTATTAGGAATTAGGAATACAAGTTCGTTAAGTATTCATTCGTTAAGAGTCATCTTAAGGGATATTTCCGATGAAATGAGTTATATGAATTCAGGCTTAGGAAAATCGCTGTTCGGAATTTATTGGGTGGAGGCCTGAGCGGAGGTCAAAAAAGAAGAGAAATGGAAAAATTCTGACAGCAATTCATTTAAAATTCAAATTATTTTATGAATTCTTCAAAGTCAGGTCGAGGAAGAATCCCTTGCAATAAAAGCGCGACAATTCGCAAAATTTCTTAGTTCGTATTGCAAATTGATTGCATGATGGCAAGATTAGGATTGGTTAAGTAAAAACTAAGTCCACTTGGTGCACGTGGCTTTATGATTTTGAAAGACTTTTTCTCGCTTTTCCAACAACTCTTCTATTTCTTTTTGAAAATCTCCTGTGAGGAAACTTTAAACGAGGGATCTTATGAGCTGTAACTGCTTCAAATGTTTGACTTTTGTTGAGTGAGAACCTGACTCAATTTGTGCTTTGAATTGTCAAGCAGCAAGTGAATCAGTCAACCAATCAATCAATCAATCAATCAATCAATAATTCAGGCAGTCAGTCAGTCAATCAGCTGCAGCATAGTTCAAAATTGAGAACTCGAGTTTTATTAGTTGGATGAACTTTCAACTTGCGTCTTGTGCAATTGCAACTTGCAAATGGAATGCAAAACGTTTCATTTAAACTTCACACACACACACACACACACACACGCAGACAGTGGGTGTCGTAAGTATTTTGTCGGCTGGAAATGTCGCAGTTTTCCTAACAAGCCTCATAATTACCAGGCGCAATAACGAGAGGGAGAGAGAAGGGCTGAGAGGTAGTGAGAGAGAGAGACATGCATGAGGGAGGTTAAAGGGGAGAGTAAGAGGGAAGGCAAGCGGAAGCGAGGGCTGCTTGAGCAGTTAAAAAAGTTTTTTGTGACTTTTATTTTTTTGTGTTTGTTCGCTACGCCTTTTTTTCTTTTAACTTTTTTTTTTTAGACTGCGGCAAAAACTTTTAATTTAGCAACTTTTTGCCGACGACTCCTGCGACATTTTTACCAGTCATGTGAGTGTTTATGTGTGTGTGTGTGTGTGTGTGTGGAAGATGTGTGGAAATCTGTTGACGTCTTATTAAGCAAATTATTGTCGATGTCGCCTCGGGGGAGCAGCAAACAGAGAGAGAGCGGGAGGCAAGACAGCAAGCTAAGAAAATGTTGGTTGAAGTGAGCAGGAAACAACAAGTGAAAGGGGCAAAAAAGGAGGAGGAGGAAGGGAAGAAGAGTGTAGAGGAGGAAAAGTAAATAGCGTAGCATATTTTTCAATAAAATAATATTTTATGCATGTTCCAATCATAGATTTATTATTTCAATCTGACGTTTTTAAGAGAGAAAAAAGGGTACAAAAAGTGTGACCACTGCATTTAAAAGTATGGATTTTTAATAGCTACATATTTTTGCATACTAAATATATCTTAGTATATTTAGTATAATAATAAAGTGAAAGGTGCAAATGAAGAAACAGCAAAGCAGGAGATGCAAGAAGTCAGTAGGCAAGAGCAACAACGAGAGAGAGCGAAAAATAAGAGAAGAGAAGCAAGAAAATAATCGGCAGCATTATCGGCGAAGAATTCAGTGTGAATTTAATATTAAAAGTGAATTATTTTGCTCGTCAAATGTGAGCAATAATTACGTGTAAGTGTGTGTGTGTGTGTGTGAAAGAGTGTATATGTGTGCATGTCCGTGTGTGTGTGTGCATTCATGCAGAGAGCTGTAGAGGCCGCTTCGACGCCTCGCTCACTCAGTTGCTTCACACGCTCTTTTGGGTCGACAACATATCGTTTTACCAGTCAGCAGGACAGACGGATGGACAGCCGGATTTGCATTTATATGCAGATCCTTTGTGCCCCAAAGGATATTACATTTTTCCACTTGAAGCATTTTTGTGAATTTAATGAAATTTTTAATTTTTATGCGCACAACCGAATGCTGCTGCTGCACAACGACAAGCGAAGGGGGCGGGCAGGGCAGTGGGCGGGCAGGGCAGCGGTCACAGGCTGCTAACATGCTGCACACACACACACACACACACACACACACACAGACAATTGCAGCCAATGCCAATCCCAAAGCGCAAAGATAAATGCACAAACCAAAAATACAACGAAAAAAAAAAAAAAGCTGCGCCGCCGGCCTGCGTATCTCTCCATCTCCCTCTCCCTCTCCCTGTCCCTCTCGCTGCCCCTCTCGCTATCTCGCTCTGTGCTTGCCTAGGCCAAGATGCAAGTGCAACCGCAGCAATGAGCTTTGCATCGCTCGGCTCTTGGCACTGCCCCGACTGCTGCATACCCTGCAAATGCAGCAACTGCAATCAGTTGGCGGCAGTCCTTTGCTGCAGACACCACTGTATGCGCTACACTCGCGGCCATTGCGTTAGTCACACTTTGCAATTGAGGGAAAACTCATTTTATTATTATTAGAGAAGATAATATTTATTTTGGTCTTTGTATTATAATTGCAAGTATTTATTTTTATTTTACTAAAAGTGTTATATTTTATTCATGATTATTGTTTTTTTTAGTTGTCAAAACTTTTAACTTTATTTTATTTTGTTGTACTATTATTGTTGCATTTAAATTATTGAGACGAGACACATTCGTTTTTAATTTATTTATTTTTAGCAAGCACTACAATTTTAAATTATTCAGATATAAGAGTTTTATAAAATGACCTTAATAATACACAGAACATAAATTCTTCCAATGACAGTTTTATAACAATTTCCAATTCTAAAATATGGAATAAAAAAACAACCTTTTTTTTTAATTTTCGAGTGGCAAGAACTGACTATAAAAGATGTTAAATACATAAACATTTCTAAGACTGAACTTATCAGTTTCATATGTTCTCTTTGAGAATTGGCAATTTTATTTCGCCTTCGATATTCAGCTGATCGTGTGTCTTCCCTCTCCAAATCTCTCTGCTTGCAGCAGACCCGCATTCTCATTTAATTACAGGGTACAACAAGTAGATTGGCCCTCAGGGCAGCGCGACTTGTTATTTTATATAGCCACAGCTCAGTCGAGCTCAGTTTGAGTTTCGGTTTCGGGTTCGCCTCCTCCTCCTCCTCCTCCTCCAGCCTCCCTCGGCTCCTCCGGCAGCGTCCCTCGGCGGCGTTTTGTGATGGACATCAGCGAAATGCGAGCAAACCAACAGATGTGGAGGAAGGGGGAGCGGAGTGGAGTGAGGCATGCAACGGCAATTGTGGTTGTTGTTGTGGCGCCTCTGTGGTTGCCACTTTGCTTTGTAATCTGCGGCCAGCTGAGCTCATAAAAATAAAACTAAAGCTACAAATTATGCAACTCACAGCGCCATATTAATCCGAGCATCACTTGCAATCTATTGAAGGTTCGTCGACATGATTTATAGCAAATATTAATATTAATAATTACATTTTATACAAGATTTTAAGATTTTCTTGAAACCCAACAAATTTAGTGAATTTTACAAACAGCTTGGTTTTAACTTTCAATTTCTTATTTCATTTCTTAATTCAGTTTGTTCATTTTCTATTCTTCACTTTAAGTCCGCTTGAGTGTAGGAAAAGGTTTGATCATTTCTTGATTCACATTCTGCACTTGTTGTACTAGCAAATCAATAAATATTAAAAAAAAGTTATAATTTATTATCTTCGAAATTTCGTTTAATGATTTCGTTCTCATTTTGTCTAATTCAAAAATATCACAAAAGATTTGTTGAAGTTGAGCAACTAAAATAATTATTTTGCTAAATTTGTCGAGCTTAATTCAAATTAAAAATAAATTATTCAGCAAAAAACTTACTAATTTTAAAAGAAAAAAAGTAGGAAAAGTCATCAGAAATTTAATTTAAATTATTTTATTATCATTTTGTCTTATTCAGAGAACGTACGAAAATAGTTGATAAAGTTCGACAGTTGAAATAACTATTTACCTGAATTTTGTAGCTTTAGCTTCAATAATATTTAGTTGCCTGAATTTGTTTTGCTCAATACAAATTTTAAACAATTAATTTGTGAACACAGTTTGAAGTTAATTTATTATTATTTAAAATGAAATTAGTCCTTCAAAAAGTGGTATCGAAAAGATTCGAATCCTTTTCACTGTCCCTCGTCCTGCTCGCCGGCAACTGATTTTAACTTTTTGGTCAATTTGTAAGTAGAAAATCTGGTTCGAGGCGTCGTTTTCTTGAGACCTTGCATATGCTGATTGTGTGGCCCAAAAGCCGCAATTAAATTGTATGCCACATGTGGCAGCCGGGGGGAAGAAGCCTGATACGGGCCATAAGTCAACTATCTGCCACAAAAGCGAAGCATGCCAAGTTTAGCCAAAGTTGTGGAAGGACTCTGGGGTTCGGCTCCATTCGCTGCATAAATTAAAAATGACAAGGGATATGCCAGCGACGGCGAGCAACGCATTGTGTAACCCAAGGCACAGTCGGGCAGTCATTTCAGGTGGGCAACAAGTTGCAGCACCGTGTGGCACATGATACATGGGGCAACAGGAACCAGCAGCGGCAGCAGCAGCGGCAGTGGCAGCGACAGCCACTCGAATGGCAACACGCAAAACTCCTTCGTCTACGTTGCCTTTCGCCTGCCACGCATCGCTGGGAAATTTCTACAAATTCAGCGAAAAGTATTTTCCACCTTTAAAAGTGCCTACGCCGAGGGGGCGGGGCGGGGCGAGGGGCGGGGTTGGAGAAAGGCTGAGAGCGAGAAATGATTTATGAATGCAAAAAGTTTTGGCCCCAACTTTGCGGAACCGTTTGGTTACCTTCGTTGTTTCAGCTCAGTTCAGTTCGCTTGTTGTTGTCGTTGTTGTTGTCAGTGCGACATGGGCAGCTTCGTGTTACGCACACACACACACACACACACACACACTAAATAGACACTCACATGAGTACACACACAGACACACACACACAGACACAGACACGAGAGCAGCCGCTTAATGGAATTATAAAAATGTTAACTTCAGCAGAAATTCAAACAGCGCCTCGATGTATGCAACACTTTTTGTTACCCACTGTTTGTGTGTGTGTGTGTGAGAGTGTGTGTGCGAGTGTGTGTGCGAGTGTGTGTGAAAGTATTGGCAACTAACCTTTTTTTTTTGTGTGGTACGAATTCAGTTATAATTTTGTTTAACATTCGAAGTGGCTTTGTTTGCGGCCAGAGGCAACATCAGCAAAGTCAAAGGCAGAGGGAGAGGGAGAGGCAGAGGGAAAGAGAGAGGTTTGCAGTTGCAAAGTGTTGTGGCGAGCGAGGGGGAGAGAGAGAGAGAGAGAGATACTGTAGAGAGCCGCATCAAGGTTTGTATGGACAACACTTTCAACATTTTTCCATCAACTGTCTAAAACAAAAATATTTGCGGACTGACCTTTGATGAGATGAAGCAAGGGAAATAGTTGGCTAGAGAACAAAGAGGGAGATGGCGATGGGCAGCGAGAGAGAGAGAGAGAGAGAAATGTGTGCATAAAAATTATGAAACATAGAAATCTATATAAAATGTGCTTTAAAAAGCTTTTATTAACTTCGTTACTATATTAATATTTGTTACACTCGAGCATATGGAGTAAGAAATTTTTAATTGAAATTGAATTCATAGTTTTTACATTTTATAGGTTGAATAAATTGTATTTAATGTTTATGATTTAATACGTTATAATATTTAATTCAACATTTAAGAAATAATAATTACTTCGAAATAGTTGATTGATTGCAGATAATTTCTAATTCAACATTTATGAAATTATAGTTACATTTTTTGAAATTGATTACATTGAAATAATAGATTGATTGCAGATAATTTATAATTCAACATTTATAAAATTATAATTACATTTTTTGAAATTGATTACATTGAAATAATAGATTGATTGCAGATAATTTCTAATTCAACATTTATGAAATTATAATTACATTAAAATAATAGTCGAAAATGATTATTCTGACTTCATTTGAATTTTCTTTTTTTTCTTTTACACAAAAATTATAAATTCTATGGATTTATATAAATTTGACTTTAAGAAGAATTTATTGTTTGATGCTCACAGTGCTCGCTATAAATTTCATTGCAACAAATACAATTATAATGCATAAATTTGCATTCGCAAATTCGTTCATTTTGATTTTTCTTAAATGTAAATAATAAAAATCAAATGCAATTATAATGCTTTTGCATTTGCATTTTAAAATTGAACATCGGCCAGAATAATGAATGCATAATGAGAGCAGGAATTACTTGTCGTTATATATTTCATCGCTGCATTTTATCTTTAATGATTTATCGTCCGATTAGCTATTGATGTATTTCAATCTATCTCGAAGTTATTTCGATTCGTTTGGCCTGTCTTCAATTTCCGAGCTTTTGTTGTTGTCGCTTGAAAAATTAAAACAAAGCAAAGCAAAGGCCAACGACGTCAGCATCAGCAGCAACATCAGCATCAGCATCACAGCAGAGCCTCAAGCAACACTGCAGCATGGGTTAAATGAAAGGGATAAGGGGCAAGGGGCTAGAGGGAAAGGGGAAGGGGGAAGGGAAAGCCAATCCAATATACTTTTCAAAGCAAACACAAAACTTGAAACGCGCCCGAGCGCTGCTTAAATCGAAAGGCTAAGGCTCAAGTTGAGAGCAGGAGCAGCTGAAGGAGCTGGAGAAGCTGGAGAAGCAGCCAATCTAGTGCCAAAGGGCCACCGAAAAAAAAGATACGAACAGCAGTCGACGCGATGCTCAAATACCCTGTAAATTATGCCAACTAGTTTACGTGATAAGAGTTTAGAAAAATTTCTATTTCAAAGAAGCTCATCTCTAAACACAATGAGAAAAATTATGATCCAAAAGGTTAAAATTAAATTCTAATTGTAAATTTAGAATTCAAACATGCAAATTATGTTTTAAAAACAAGCATGAAACTATTTAATTAGACAATTTGAATGTATTCAAAAGAATTCTTCAAATAAGATATTATTTAAAAATTTAGACATTCAAAAATTAGACTTGTCCAAATGCACAAATTCTTAAAATAAAATTTTAATCTCATATTGAGAATTTTCAACTTCTCAAAAAAACGTTTTTTGAAAAGGAATCTCCATCTTAAAACATATTCTTCAGCTAAGAAAGGTTTCTATTTTCACAAATGATTTAAAAAAAAACCTTTTTCAAGAAGAGTCCAGAATTTTTTTTCATTTTGTATCTTTATTTTTAGAATATGGCTTTAGTTGAAGAATGTCTGATATATTAAATTCTTGAGTTTATAACGTCTATAGTTTTCTTGTAACTTGTTTTCTCATTCCTTCTCTGTATTCGTACACACCCCACATGACTTCTAGGCGTATTACAGGGTATATTACACAGCACCAACCACATATGTACAGTGTAATAGTAATAGAAATGGCACAGCAACTGCCTCAGCCTCAGCCTCAGCCTCAAACTCAGTTGCTGCTGTTGCTGCTGCTGCTGCTGCTGTTGATGTGTCTTATCTTATCTGCACTGGCAGCGACGTCAACAGCGACTGCGACGTCAACGGCGACGTCAGTGGTGGCGTTGGCGCATCCTGAAGGTTTTTATCTTGGCGTCATGTTGATGTTTGTCGGAAACTTGATTATTTTCGCTGCTTTTTTTTCGCCTGCTCCCAATAATGTTGCTGCTGCTGCTGCTGTTGTTGTTGTTGTTGTTGCTGTTGGCCTCCACATGTTGTCTGTGGCTGCTTCTCCTTCTGCTGCTACTGCTGCTGTTGTCCTCAGAGCAGGGAGCAGCGACTGAGGCTCGTGACAGGACTCTTGCTCGTGACAGGACTAACAAAATAAATAAATAACACTACAACTTGTCCTCTAACTTTAAATAAAAATTTCAATTAAATAATTGTCTTGTTATTAAGTTTTTATTACTGTTAAATAAAATAATACTAAACACACAATAAGGATCTATCTTTTTAATTAACAATCTATCTTGCGATGAGTATTAAATTATATATTATATTATATGATATTATATATATTATTATATTATATATATTATTATCCTTGGAGGTAAATTATATTTTAAATTTTTTATTATATGAATGGTCACCCTATTTGTTGGGTGCTTGATTTTTTTTCAATTTAATGTTTAATCAGTGTTGAATAAAAACATAATACACATACATTTTTAATTTATTGATGCACTTGAAACTACAATTTTATTTGTAAAAATATTTCTTGCTCAAATTACAATTTACTCATTTAGTTTATGTGCTATTTAAAAAACCATATTGCCTTTTTACAATTTAAATTTACTCTTTCTATTTCATCAACTGCGTAGAATCCAACTAATATTTTTTGTGTGTTTTTAATATACTTATAAAGTTTTAGAAACTCAATGACATTCAAGTAAATACATTTAATATTTTTTTAATTTTCTAGTGTGATAAATGTTTTTAATTTATTGATGTACTTGAAATTATATTTGTATTTGCAAAAATATTTCTAGCTTAAATTACAATTCACTTATTAAGTTTATGAGCTATTTACAATTCCAATTTATTATTTCTATTTCATCAACTGCTTAGAATTTATCGAATACTTTGTGTTATATATTTACTTATGAAGTTTAAGAAACTCAATGATATTTTGGTAAATGCATTTAATATTTTTTTATATTTGCAGATGATTTGTGGTTGTCGTGTCTTTCGTGTCACGCTGCCATCGCCAGCCGAGTCGCCTCGTGACTCCGCCGACGCTGCTCTGCTGGCAGCGACTGAAGATGTTTGTGTGCTGCGCCCGCAGCGTACAAGCGGAAGCAGCCAAACCAGCGACGGAGCGGGGGTGGGCAAAAGAGGCTGTTGTTGGAGTCAAGGATTAGCCCAAATGTGTTCCTTGTATGTGCATGTGTGTATGTGTGTGTGTGTGTGAGAGGCCAAAGAGTTTTGTGACTTCAATGTAAATGCAACTTAAAGTCGAGGCGACTGCCGCAGAAAAAGCAAAAAACAAAAAAAACACAACAAAGGTCCTTACAAGCATTCGGTTGTTGTCCTGGTTGTTGTTGTGCTGGTAAAAACAAGCATAAGTAAAATAAGTTGTAATAAGAGCAGTTAACAACAAGGACTAACCAAGGCAGAAAGCAAAAAGCAGGCAAGCCAGCTGAAGATGAAGTCGTCCTGGCACACCTGAGCACACACACACACACACACACACATACTCCACACACACATATATGGATGCCAGGACACTCTGCTCGCTTGTTGCCTCGCTCGCTTCGCTTTCACTGACAACTCCTTTAAAATGTAGTTACTGTTGTTATTATTCAACCTTAATGAACTTAACAAGCTCGCACGACGTCGTCGACGACGACATGCCAGGATACTGCTTGCTGCCAGGACATCAGCTCCTTGAGTCGGACACAGCGCTGCCTGCCTCCCCGTCAACAAACAGACCGTCAGCGCAGCGAGACAGACACAACACACATAACGTATGTGCGAGTGTGTGTGTGTGGGGAATGAAGTTGCATGTTCATGTCGCAAAAAATTTCAACGCTCAATGGCGCAGGGTCACGTAACTCAAATAAAGCGCCAACCCAACAATAGTCGACTGTAGTCGGCAGTCGACAGTCGACTGTAGTCGCTAGTTGGCAGTTGGTAGTCGGTTGTACTACCAAAAGTACCCAAAGCCAAACGGAGACGGAGACGGAGCCGGAAAATAAAGCAACAGAAATCTCAAACACACAAAATAAACAAGCAGCATAAACAAGCGACAAAGCACAATTGCTAAATACCCTAGAAATACTACAGACGAATTTTAGACTTCCAAATTACGTATGCGTAATCAACTTAGCCTAGTTTTGAATTTACTTGAAGTATGGGTGATAATTTTAATTAAAATTTTTTTTAATTTTAAATTAAATCTGCGTTATAGAAGTGATGTGTTTATCATAGCTTTAATGGCATCTGAGATACACGCACTTAGACAAACGACACACAAAATATATTTAAATATTCCACAAATTAGCATTGCATTTTTAAAGATATTTGAATAGTAATTAATGTTGTCTTGCACATAGTTAGTTTTCCTATTACATAAAATCCATTAAATACATAAATCTATATTACTTCTATTTAAGCAAATGTTTAATCCTTTTATTTATTGCATTCAAAAATTGATCAGAAATTGCAATTACCTTAGAAATCATCAGGTTTTAATTATTTATTATTATTATTTAACTTATGCATTTCATTAAAATGTCACAAAAAAAAAACTAATTGAATGATTGCTAAAAACTCAACAATAAACATTAATATTTCATTGAAATTTTATATTTTTCAGAAATCATGGCCGTTAAGATGTTGCAAACCACTGAAGGAAGTAAATCAGCCACTGGAGATTTTTTGGATTCCTTTTTTCATCCATCTTCAAATGCACTTATTCAACAACCTTTTAAGATATTTCGTAATTTTAATACTGTTAATTAAAAACAAACTGTTTAAATATAAGCTCAATACACTTAAAATAATATTGAATGCGAATAAAAACAAACATGAATAAAAATACGTAAAATAAAATGTTTATATTTTCAAAGGGATATTTAGAAGGACTCGTTTATTTTGGATCATGTAAGGACTTTCGTCCTTTTTTTAAGTAATTTTCTAATTGAATGCTAAGGACAACCCGTGTGCCAAAGGACATTCCTCTAGTCCTTCAAATGGCGAAGTTACGACGATTTTACAATTTTAGTCATTTTTGCATGCGCACCCAAAACGGTTATTCGTTTGAATTTCAAAATCTGCAATTTCAAGTTTCTAAAAATCATGGCATACTTTTGGGGGGCGTTTTTAAATGCAATTTTTAAAAATGATGGCATACTTTTGGGGGGTGCATTAAATTAAAAATTTTCAGCGTCGACCTGCTGAGCGTTTCTGTTCGCCTGGTACTTCAGCTGGTGATTTGGCACTTTTTGGCCGTTCACGGCAGCTCCGAGTGAGCGACAACAACAACATTACAAACATTAACTACAACAACAACAACAACAACAACAATAATTACAACAACAACAACAATAATTACAACAACAACAACAATTACAACAACAACAACAATTGCAACAACAACAACAATTACAACAACAACAACAACAATTACAACAACAACAATTACAACAACAACAATAATTACAACAACAACAACAATTACAACAACAACAATTGCATTCGAGGACTTGTCGCTGTTGTTGTTGTCGTTCGCTCGGAGCTGCCGTGAACGGCCAAAAAGTGCCAAATCACCAGCTGAAGTACCAGGCGAACAGAAACGCTCAGCAGGTCGACGCTGAAAATTTTTAATTTAATGCACCCCCCAAAAGTATGCCTTGCTTTTTTGAAAATTGAATTTGAAGTGCGCCCTAAAAGTATGCCATGATTTTTTTCAAATTGCAATTATTCTGCAGTCAAATCAGCTGCACGCGCTGAGAGCGCTGTGATCCTCTCAGAGTGCATGTTTTTGGCGCAAGTGACTTTCTGGTTAGCCGCTTTCTGTCCACTTCTGGTGGCCTGGTAGAATATTACAAATTATCGTCTTTTTACTGGCAGTTAATGGATCGGCATGAGTAAAAATCTTGTAGTTAAACTGACCAAATAAAAACAGGTTTTTATGTAGTTCGTATATTGTTTATTAATAATACTGATAATACAACACTTAATTCTTATAATGGATACAATTGAATTGAATACAATATTGAACTTATAATATGATAGCAATAATTAAAAGTAAGTATACAGAGAAAAGAGGTAATAACAATAAAAAAAACATTGAAAATAATACACAACTAAAAATAACAATTGTTTTATCTATTAGCCAAATAGATTTATCCAAATTTTGAATTTAATTCGAATCCATCTATCTAGCAAAAATAAAATACATATATTATTAAAGTTATTACGATTTTAAAATAATTTCTAACTTACAAGAATATAATTCAAAGTCTCCAACACATTTTTGGACTTCGGGATTCAGACTCAGTATTTTGAAACAGAATTACAGAGAATGTCCTTGAACATTCAAATAATAATAACGTTAAATAAAATAAACATAAATTCGGTTTGATGTTGCAGTTAGAGCTCGTCGGCCTTTTGCGTGAATTCAAAACTGTTCCCAGTTTTATTGGTGGTATAAGAGTCGCTGCTGGAGTCGCCTGGTGTCCTTCGTGTCCTGCGTGTGTAGCATAAAAAGCGATGGTAGCCGCTGAAATGCCACCAGTCGGCTCTTGGCCGCCAACGAAGTCGCAATGCGGCGGTTGCGATGGTTATAGCTGCATTTATTTAAGCCCGAAATGATCTGAAATTGAAAAACAAAATAATATGAATACGTAAACAAAATTATTAAAGTGAAAGCTTTTTAAATTCATGAATTTTAATGCGCGTGCTGTGAATAACAAAAATATATCGTTAATTGCTTAGAAGACGACATTTAAAATTGAGCTACACTTTTAAGAAGGATATTTTCAAAGAATTATAAGGATTGCAGTTCTAGAAAACGATTTGTGATTTTACAAAACATTTAGTTCATGTAATATATGTTAGTTATGATTGTTTAAATGCATTTCATTATGTGCAACAATATATTCATTTTTCATTATAATAATTCCATTTAGTTAAGTAATATGTTCAACATAGTTTACTTAATAAGTCGAAATATTTTTAGATTGTTATAAAATGCAAACAGCTTAAATAATAAAACGACACAAAAATTAAACAAACGAATTTTCAAATGTTCTCAACTCAGAAATAACAAATTCATTGTAGAATGCCTTGTACATTAAATAAAAAATTCAATTAGTTAGTAACAACTTTACAATATCTTTTAGCATCTTTTAACATATAATGTTTATAATAACTCAATAATAAACATAATATAATTAATATAGAATAACATCTACTGTTGCCATAACTATCAAGCTAAATTCATTTAAAGAATCACAGTTCAGACTCCGCTGCAAGGTCAATCATTTAAATTGCATTGTCAATCATTGTCAATCATCGCCCTTCGAGTCGCAGCTCTCCCTCAATTTATTGCCGCTGCTCAGCTGAAATACAATAACAACTGTAGCTCGACAGATTGATGTAAAAATATCGGACCAATCTGCGCTCGCTTCGCAGTTCAATCATTGTTCAATCATCGGCGAGTTCGATGTTGTAATTGAATATTTAATGCAGTTTGCTGGGCTAACATATTTGTGAACTGAGCTGCGCTGCTCAGCATTGCATCGTCAGTTGACCGCGGGCGATTTCAGCTTTATTGCATTTTATTTATTGAAACCTGGTCGGGTTTTATGTTTCATGGGTCATCGATATGCAACAAATTGATTGACAAGCCCATAGCTGCAGTCCCATTTGCTCGTTGCTTGTTGCTCGTTGCTGCCTTTCGTCCTGTTGCCTTTCGTCCTGTTGCTGTTTCAGCGCCGCATCGGATTGCATGGAAATCAAATTCAATCCAATTCAATTCGTTTCAATTCTCGCTTCTCGCAGCTGCTGCCGTATTATATTTTTATGCGCCCGGCTCGTTGGGTCCTTCAATTTGATTTCCACACACACTCCTTGCTCACCTGCCTGCCTCTAAGCTGGCTCGTGATTGGACCGAGCATCAAGCAACTCCTTCGGCTGCTGCCTCCTGTGGCATCAAGCTCCGCTTTGCCTCTGTTCCTGCTGCGGTGGCCATTTGACATAATTAATTGTAACACGGAACAATTACATGGCCCCGCCTAACCCGCCCGCTCTCGCTGGCCATTGTGGACGTGGACGTGGACGTGGACGTGGGCAGGACAATAAGGATATACATTTTAATTAAAGCACCTCGAGCAACTAATTACATTCCCACAGCCAAATGCGATGGCGATGGCGACGACGATGGCGACGTCGACGCTAACCAGCCAACCAACCGCCCACATGCCACATCTACATATGCACATCTCTCACTCTGTGTGTGAATGTGTGTTTGTGTGTGTGCGTAACATTTGTTGTTGCCAAATGTCCTTGAGCAGTTGCTTTTCTTTCTGTTACTCGCTCTCTCTCTCTCTTCATCTTGCAGCCATGCTCAATCTCTCTCCTGATTCCTAGCTCTATCATCTCTCGTTCTTTTTCTCTCTCTCTACTCTCCTCTCTATTCTCTTCTCTTCCCTCGCTGCCAGCTGGCATTGCACTTTTTGCAGTTCACAACATTTCCATAGCATTTATTGCATATTGTTTCGTTACTTTCGTTTGTTCCATTCCGTCATTTCATCTGCATTTTATTGTCTAATACTTGTGGCAAAGGTTTAGCCACATTTAGTTTTTGCCAGCTTCATTAATTCGACCCTTGCTTGGTTCCATTTTCACTGTTCCTCATCGCTCTAATTATTCCCAATCTCTCGTCAAGTCAATATTAATAATATGTGCTTCACATGACACATTTGTTGCCAATCAGCTCTTGAAGTAGCCTCTATATCCACTTTTCAATGTCTGTTTTGCTCTATTCAATTTCACTGTTCCACTGCTCGGTTATTGGCACAACTGTTCTCGTCAGAGACACGGCTAATTTGCGTGCCCGTTTTATTATTATTTCGCTGGCTTATATCTGTTTTGTTTCGTTCCATTCCACTGTTCTTCACACTACATAAAACAGTCAAAGGTTGCGCTGCGCTTCATTATCATTTCCATTTCGTTTCATTCCGCTGTTCCACACCACACCTTTCTCAATTTACTCTACTCTACTCACACTGCTCATTTGGCCTATTTTTTTCAATTCCACTTTGTTTCATTCCACTGTTCCTATTCCTTAGTTTAATAGTTTATTCAATTCGTTCTATTTTCATTCCGCTGACCTTAATTTCACATCCGTTTCGTTTCATTCTTTCTCACTTTTGTTTCTAAACTTCGTTCTATTCCCATTCGTTCCACTGCATTTTCGCACGCATTTCAATAAACACAGCGGACAGCTTTATGCTTCTCCCCGCTTCTTTTACTCATTCCCAAGCTGTTTCGTCTCGTTTCCCTCGTTCCATTAGACCAGAAATAATTGTCTTTGCGGGCATTATGTTTATGTTAATTGTTGTTCTGGCTGCTGTCGCTGTCGCTGTCGTTGTCCCATTGTTGTTCGTTCTGTTGTTTTCATTACTAATTGTTGAATGATAGCAATGGCAGCAAGAGGAAGGAGGCGAGGAGAACGCTGAACGGTGAGAAAGGATCAACGCAAAAACCCTTTGGGCTCGAGTCTTTAGTCCTTTCAGCCAGTTTGTCGCTCGTTTAGTGCCGTTAACATGACACTTGAGGCTTAACCTGCCCCGCCCCTTCAGGGAATCCTTTGCTGTCAGCCGCCTTCAACCTTCAACTCCCTCCCGCCCCCTTCGGAGGAGGCTGTTTAAAATGTGTTAAACCGTTAAATGAAATTGAAATTCTTGGCGCGTTTACTTGATTATCCTGTCGCCAATAATTAAATGTCGTCGCAACAAGTTGCCGCAAGAAGTTGCCACAGGACTCGCGCAGCAGCTCCCGCTTATAAATTGTACTCATTAAAATATTTTAATTTACTTTGCCAGCAAAACGAGGAGAGCGGAGAGCGCAGAATTAATGCTCGACACATTTTGTTGTTGTATTTTGTCGCAGTATTTTGGAGACGCAATAATTGGCCGCAATCGCAGCGAGTTCCGAGTTCGAGCAACGATATTGGCAAAGGGGACACGCAAATTACCCAGAAAATGTCATCAAGTCTGTTTCGACAGAGGGGGAGGTGGGGAAAGTAATCAACGTCGCATCGCCTCAACATAACCTCAATGTCGAATGACGTCGAGTCTAACCTCAAAATAGCGACAAACAAACAGCGAAAACAGAAACAAAAACAGAAACAGAAACAAAACACTGCAAGTGCCTTAAAATTTAAATCACTTGCCCGAAAAGCGTCGCGATACAAATCCTTCCCCTCTGCTCTATATAAATTATATTTTGAGGGTAAATAAAACACTTAACGCCCTTTTAGCGGTTGACACCCGTCCCCCCCCCTCCACTCGTCCCCACTCCCTCAATCCCACAATCCATCCCTCCAATCCATCCCCGCTCTAAGCGAACCCGCTGCACGCTCTGTTAACGGCGCGTCCTCGCGCAAGGATTCGCAGTTTCAAAAAAAAAGACACACAAAAAGCACGCTTAAAAAACAGCGAGTGTGGGGCGAACGCTTAGCACAAGCCGAACAATAAATACCCTAAATAAAATGCAGATATCAAATACAAATATTTTAAACTGATAAGTCCCAACTATGAGTTATAGTTCTACTTTGAAATACAAATTGGAAATCAATAATGATTTCAAAGTTGCTCCAATTCAAATCGGAAGTAAAGAATTGAACTAAAGAAACTAAAATTTCCTAATCTTTATCATTAATTATTATTTCTTGTTTCCATTTTATACAACAGTAATTTCGAAATAAAGCAGTTGTAGATAAAAATCGCAAGAAAGTTTTTAAAGTATGTTTTCATTAACTCTTGTTAAAATACACACAGAAAATAACCACTCTATAATTTAAACGTGTTAAAAATCGGTGCAATTAAATATCTTTTAAGCGGCACAAAATAAATAAAATGCAATAGAAACTTTGCGAAATGTTTAATATTTACTTGCAGCACTGATTTAATTTAAAACATTTTTTAATACAATAGCAAGTAAAGTGATTCATATTTTGCAATTCGAATAAAAATAAACTCGAAACCATTTGTTAAACAAAATTGTGGGTTTCTATATTCTTTAGAATATGGTCTACGATTTATTATACCCTACAATGGGGAGGCCACCTTCAAGACATCGCACACATTATGACATAATTATCATGCCCTCTCTCCAAGGACGTAAGCAGAGCACATTGTCGCAGCGGGGCGTTCTTTAAGCCATCATTACCAAAATGGCCTGCGGCTGAGCGATGAGAGGGAGACAGGGAGGAAGAGTGAGAGGGAGAGGGAGAATGTAGCCAGACTAAGACTAAACAAATTTGTTGGCCCGCTGCCTCCCTGGCTGCCTGGCTGCCTGGTTGGCTGCCTGACGTCTTCGTCAGCTTTACTTTTTCTCATAACTGTCAGCTGACAGCTTCAGCTTCAGCTACAGTTTCAGCTGCAGAGTTGCCACCCCGCCTGATGATGATGATGATGATGACAACAAACTTTGTTGCCGCTTTGTTGACGTTCCACATTTTCGTTTTACTTTATTCTTTTTGTCACTTTGCCATACCCTCGATTTATCGCGCCTTTTTAGGTTGGATCAATTCATGAAATACTATGAGACACTTTAGACTGGAAGACAGAATTCAAGCGAAATAAAAACAACAATTTCACTAATAACCGATTACAAATATGCAACTGCCAGATATTTAATTTAATTTACTTTATAAAGATTCAATTTATAATGAAATACAATATTTCACGAGTGTGTGCATGATACTAAAGAAATGGATTTAGGCAAACTTAATATTGGAGGGAACCCCAAGAACAAAATTTATATTCAACATAATTAATTTAAATATCAATTTATATTTATTATACGATTGTATAGTATAATAAAATGCATAATTCTCTTATGAGAAGAAACATAATATTAAAGAAAAGTATGTCTCAAGAAACCCAAAAAAGTTACTTGCATTTTACAGGGTATTTTGCAGTCGTTACCGCTGTTTGGCAGCTGCCAGCTCAGTTATCTCTCAATTTGTTGGCTTTTTGGTTTTGGCTGCACGATTTGACATTAACCTGTCAGCGTCTGCCTTGTATTTTATTTTATATTAAGTATTTATGGGCGTGGCAAGCCCCCCAAAAACCCTGCGCCACCATTTAAAATTTCTTTTCTGCTTTTGCAGATTAATCGCACAGCAAATCTGTTGCCTCTGTTGAGTTGATTGAATGCGCGAATCGAGATGGCATTGCAAGTGAATAAGCGATGACATAATAAAGTGTTATCGATAATTGTCATCGATAAGTGACGTCAATAGATGAAGCACGATCAACTATTATGCTAACACTTTTTAAGACTTTCTAAGAACAACAGCTGAATAAATAAACATATATGTTTGGATTTAAACCCAAACTAAATCAAAATCAATCAAGCGCCTGGCAATTGAAACCGACTCCCAAGATATATAATATTTTCCTCCTCTCTCGCCCACTTTGGCTTTGTCTTTGTTTGCGGCTTTTCCGCTTTGCAGCTTTTCAGCATTTCCGCCTACGAAAAAAAAAGCTGGCGCCATATGAAAATTCAATTGACGCCTCTGATTCGATTTGCGCTGCGCTTCGTGCAAAAAAAGCAAAAAAAAAGCGAGCGAGCGAGCGAAATAAAATCAAGCGAAACATGAAAAAATCAAATAACAAATTTTTTTGCTGGCCGCCCGCGGCGCTTTGAAGCCGGGCGCCAACTGTTTTGATTAGATAAAAGCGGCGAGATTTCGAGGCGAGCGTCAAAGTAACGAGTGCAAATGTGAGAAGAACAATAACGAGCAGCGAGAAGCGAGAAGCGGGACGCGAGAAGCGGCAAGCGGAGGAAACGAGATGAGTTCAAAAATCGCCTCGAGGGCGTACATCTAAAAATCAGGGAAACAACAACGACAGTCCTCGCCGTTGTGTTGTGTTGTTGTGTTGTGTTCTGTTACCCCTTGCCCCCCACTCCTCTTGCCACTCGCCGCTCGCCACTCGCCGCTCGACAACAAGACGCCGCTTCAGGCGCTGGACTGCGCGGCTGCTGCCCTCTTGTTGAATGTGGCAACTTTTGGCTTACAAATTGTTTTTTAGTTTGCACAACTTTTAATTTGGTTATAGTGTGAAAATGTTTGTTCCCTCTTTCTTCTTTTTACGCTCTTTTTTGCTCGCATACCCTGTGATAAAGTGTGCCAAATGGGTCGTCACGATTTGCGTAGTTGTTCATTAAATGCATTTGAGACAACAAATCAGCCAGAATTTTTGTAGCCAACAATTTGAGTAGTTTACGTAAAAGTGTAAAAAATAATAAATATAACAAGTAATAAATAAATTACGTAACAAATATTTATATGACAATGTAATCCCTCTTTAAATTAATCAATTTAAATGCAAACAATAACATTAATAAAATTACAAACAAAATATGCAAGTATTTCTTTTGTTTAATAATTTAAATATAATCTCTTTGAAATTAAAGCAATCAATTTAATAGTATTAAAAAAGAGTTAATTTTGTTATATTATAATATCTATAATAATATTAAAAAAGAGCTATTATTTTGTTTAACAATATAAATGAAAAAAGCTTCTGAACAAATATTTTCATGAGTGAACAAAATTAGATATCCCTCTCAGTAAACCTATTTCTTTAATTGCTCTACCAATTTAATTTCCAGTTACGAATTATTATAATTGAATAGACAAATTATATATTCTCGCCACGGGGTATTTGCAAGTCGAGCTTACTCGCTGGCAGCGTTTTAACTTGTTTTTCTATTTCATTTTTTTGTTGCTCTATTTATTCAAAGTTTGCGGCACAAATTAATTTGCATTTTGCCCACGCACACAAATATTTCCCTCTTTTTCTGCCGCACGTTGCGGCTGCTGGTCACTTTTTCAATTAGACAAAGAGTGGAGGCAGCGTTTGCATGCCAAGCCACAATTAGATGGCAATTAATAAACTAAAGATACAAGACGGCGTAACACGAGTGTGTGTGTTGCCACAAGGGGAGGCAGGGGCAAGGGGCAATGGGAAGGACACACGGCCAGACAATGCGGCATTAATCAAACAAATCAATTTTCAGACACAAATAAAACACACAAAATATGAATAGCACTCATAAACACGTGACGATGAAATCTAAGACCAGAAAGCACTCACAGTTCCCTCTCCCCTCTGTCCGCTCCCCTCCCCTCTTTGCTCTCCTCACAGAGGTTAAGGTCAGTGGAAGCTCGCTTTAGTTGTGTGGACAAGTTTCGACTTGTCCCCCATTCATAAATGTAATAAAAAACCCTAAAAGCTCACACGTCAAACGCAATTGAATTGCTATGCTGCCCACTCTCTCCCACTCTCCCCCTCTCCCTCTCTCATTCTCTCTCTGTCTCCCTCGCCCGCCTTTTGGCGACATTTTGTTGGGCAAGTTTTGCTGGTGCCAATTATTAGCGCTATTACCGAGTCGAGCCTCAATTCAATTTGTTTGACGTTTCGAATGGCTTTCTTGGCCACATGATACGCTCAATGAGTGCACTCACACTATTCACATTCACATTCGCATTCACATTCGTATTCACATTTGTAAGTTTTGCGCTTACTTTTGTTTTGTGCCAAACCAGAAACTTTCGCATTGATAAAAGCCGCAAAGTGTGCAACGTTGCGTATGAGTAATGTCTCCAGTCTCCGTTCCATTCTCGCTCCGAGTTTTTCTCTGCGTCGTAATGAAAAGTTTGGCGTAATGAAATAAGCCAAAGTTTCCCTCCTTTTTTTTTTCCTTTTTCTTGTTGTCGTTGTTGTTGTTGTTGTGCCAGCTTTCAATAATAACTGTAAAAGTAACTAGCAAAACTTTTGTTCGTCTTCCTTCATTCGCTGCCCGACAACTTTTCCCTCATCCATCGTTTGTTGTTGCTCTTGGCGGTGCCATCAATGCGATTATGAAGTGGCCATCGATGTATCCACTCCACAGCCATTATAACAACCTTCCTGCTCCTCCTCCCTGCCTCCCAGCCTCCCTCCCTTCCAGTATTTTAGTATTTGCCCAGCAAGTTAAACGCTCCTTTTGTCCTTGCTCACTCCCATTGTCCGTTGTCCGCAACTGTTTCGCATCATTTCATTTCGTTCCACTTGCATTTCACATCAGCTTCGCTTAATTATCTTCAAGATATTAACTTCAAATCACAGTGTATCATATGCAATTTTCGCATTCTCTTTATTCTCTTTATGTTCCGCATTCCACTTGTTCTTTTGGCACAATTCTTTTTGTTTTAATGTTCTCATTCTGATTTTCATTTGCTTCACTTTTATTTAATGCCTCCCCAATAAATCCCATTCGCTGTTCCATTTCCAAGTGTTTGACCTCACCACATGCAATGCAATTTTGTGTTCCATTTTCCACTGTTTCACTCGATAGATGTAATCATTAAGCAGACACAATTTTCATTGGTGTTCCATTCTCACTGTTTAAAGTTTTCACTCGTTCCAGTCGCTAGCTTTGACAACTTGATAGCAGACACATTTTTCCTGTGTTCCACTTCCACTGTTTCACATTATGGACGCTTGATCTGCGACGACTTGCCCGAAATTTATGTGCAGTTCGTTAAACACACACTTTTCGTGTGTTCCATTCCCACTGTTCCACTCTCCGCGCGTCGCCAACGACACCTGCTAGGTGTGTGCCTACATAAATGTATGTGTTCAAGCGATTTATGCGCAGCTCATTAAACAGACATTGAAGTACAACAAACAGAGTGGGGCCGAAAATATCAATTAATCATAATTAAGCCGCAAAATGCACACATAATCATTTATTATGATACGGCTGGTAAGTGGAACAAGTGGCAAGCAGCGACAGCGACAGCAGCAGAGGGAAGCTGGGGAGACTGACCGGGGGATAATAAATTAAGTCAAAGAGGTCGTGTTAAGCTGCTGCGTAAGCCGTTGCCCTCAACTCGAACCTGCTATTGACTATTTGGCCAAAAGCCACGAGCCACGAGCCACAAGCCACAAGCCAAAAGCCGACCGCAGTTAGCTTCGGCTTGTTGCGTTAATCAGGCGTTAAATTAACGCACTCATTAGCACAAATTACAAATTGAGCTGCCACCTCAGCGAGAGAGAGAGAGAGAGACAGGTGAGGCTGTTTCATTCCATTCCACCTTGTCCCTCCCCTCCCCTTCCCTCCACACACACACACACACACAACCTGTCCGAGTCCTTTGAAATGCCCAGCTAAGTCGGGTGCTTAATATAAATCACTTAATAATCAAGTGCAGCCGTTTAATTGACCGTCTGACCATATTTCGTTCCCCCCCCATTCCGTTCCCTCCGCAGTCAGTAGTTCATTCCATTTCATTCCTCGCCACGACGCTGCGCTGCTCTGTCGCCTTTGTGCAATTAATTATTTCATTAAGCGCTGCTGCCTCTCAAAAGCTGACTGCTGCAGCAGCGCAACGCCATAAACTATTCTATTAAACCTATTGTCAAACTCATCTCGACAACTAACCAGCAAAAATGTGGATCTAATAATAAACTCTCTTATTTAAACAGACATTTTTGTGATACTATTTATAATGGTTCAAAGTCAAAAGCAAAAGTTACGCTCGAACTTTGAAACAAACATTTTCATTCTATAGTTATTTCAACATTTATTTATGTTAACCTTCAAAAATTTGCAGAAAGTTACCAACAAAAATTTCAGTAATTTCCAAAGCTTCAATTTTTATGGTCTTTTTTCTAATTTTCAATTAAAGATTTCAAAAAGAAGTAATTTAAACAGTTTACTGCATTTTAATAAGTTCTGCATTAAATAAAAATATAATACCATAAATAAGGTTTATTTGCAAACCAGAACGACTCTTCACCTAAGCTATCAATATTAAAATTAATTTGTTGTCTAATTTAAAAACATTGAAACAAAAATACAAAATATTTGTTGCTGACTTAGACAACTTTTTAATAGATAGACAACAAAATATAATTATTGTTGATGATAATTTAACAGCCCAGAAGATCATAATATTAATTCTAGTCACAGAAATACTCTTTACAAAAAAGTTTTACAAGTAAAACTTGTCAACTTTGGAGGCTAAGATTTAATTCGATGAACTTTTAGCTTATTTAGGCCATAATCATCACGCTGCTCAAAAAAGGTTTTGGCTGGAAATTAATTTTGGTAGTGACCATTTTGGACTGCTTTCTAATAGTTGGTTTAAAGTTTTTTTTTTGTCATTTTACAATCACATCTAAACCTTTAGATTTGCTTTGTCTGGTAATATTTCTGAGCAATTTCATTGGCATTTAATTATTCCAAGGACCAAATTGTCTGATTAATCTACAGGGTATTTTTTGTTTGTTTGTTTGTTTGTTTGTTGCTGTTGTTGTTGTGCTCGGCCTCTGACATTTAATTTAAGTTTTGCAATTTGCATGCGAATTACAACGACGACGACGACGGCGACGACGACGTTGATTGAAACACTCCGCAGCTCGCTTCTCCTGCTGCATTCAAATCAAATCTATTGCCATGAACAACAACAAGAACAATAATGGGCAAAAACACACAGCGAGCAAATAAAAAGGCAACAGAATTTGGCAAGTTTTTAATTGCCAGCAACCGCTGCCAGTGACAACCGCAGGAAACAAACTTTTCCTTCGCCATTTCCGTTCCCCATTCCCATCTCCATTTCCATTTCCATTCCCCATTTGCAGCCTGAGCTCGTAATTATTTCGTCAGGCATTTGTAGGGCACATTTGCATGGACTCAACACGCACTCGGCATCGAGCAGCTCAATAAAATTACCAAAAAATTAAGCGAGCATCTTAATCATCATCATCACCATCATCTGCGGCGGCATCATCCAAGATTTGGGTTGCAAATAAATCGAAATCGGAAACATAAAAAATCGAGACAAACCCCAAAGAAAACTGTGCCGAGAGCGTCGTGCAGTGTCGCGATAAAAACCCGAGCCAAAGTTCCAGCTACAGTTTCAATCTTTTGGCCAGCTTAACTCGCTGCTGGCCACATTCGGCGGGCCAAACTAGTTGAAGACAGGCAGCTACACTGCGACAAATTGCCAGCACATAATCACAAATGTAGCGAGAGGAATTCTAAGTCAAGCGATTTGCACACGCATTGAAATGCGTTTCACATTTGATGAATCAACTATCAATTCAATTTAAAATATTATTAAATGTTATTATATACATTTTAGATTATTCAAATGTATATCTACAATTTAAATGATTATCAATTATTTCTTAATCAAGCGATTTGAACACGCATTGAAATTAATCTCATATTTGATGAATCATTTTCAGCGCCACACTCAAAGTTCAGCATCTAATGCAACACAATTATCAATTCAATTTAATATAATGTGACATTTATATTATGAAAATGTATATTTACAATTAATTATTATTACAACATTATTTCAATATTATTTGTATGTATGTATATCAAAAGACTCTACAAATAATATCAGTCCACGAACTGAACAACGTGCAACTGATTTAATTGTTTTTTTATATATTTTCAATTCGAATAAGTTTTAAGCGTGAATTGCACAACAATTGTAAATAAAATATATATATTGCGATTAATTAATATTGAGTTAAATCGAAAAATGCACTTCTCCAATTAAATTAAAAACTCGAGAGCATTTTTGCAGCTTCAATGAATTGTGATTTTTAAGTGTCTCGTAATTTTGAAGAAATACACTACAATGAACATGGTTCTTTAACAATCATCAAACAATAAATTAATATATGTGTACATAAATGATATCGATAAATTCACAATACTTGTTACATATATTTCCAAATAAACACAGAATTATTGAAGCTTCAATGAATTGTGATTTTTATGTGTCTCATAATTTTGATGTGCAAGAAATAAACACTTTAAAATAAGATCTGCAATAACAATTATCATATATGTATATATGTATATTTACTTAATTTGCAATCGATTGGCATCGATAAATTCAAAACACCTGATGTATATGTATTTCCCATTGAACACAGACTCTGAGCAGCTTCGATGAATTGTGATTCAGTTTCATCCAATGCTGTTTTTTTTTGCCAAGTGTATCAATTGCCATCCCTTCTCCCTTCTGCCCTCTCCCCCCTTGGCTGCCCCGAGGCGTCGTCCAAGTATATATTCGTATCCCTTGGCCAATCTCTCAAAGTGCCAGACAGACATGCCAAAAGGACTAAACAATTTTCTGCGCTGGCAATTTTTATGGCCAAACGATAAGTAAAACGATATTGAATGTGTGTCTGTTCCCCCCTTTTGTATTTCTATCTGTATCTCAGACACAGACGCTGGGCAGTGATTGTTTGGAGCGGAGGGAAGCGGGAGGGAAGCGGGACGCCATTAAATGGCGATAAGCATCGGCATTGTCCAAACGGCAAAAGCATTTTGGCCCACTTTAAAGCCAATTGCCGGGCTTATTAGCACTTTGTTTTCTCCACTCTCCACTCTCGCTCTCTGAGCGCCGAGAGCTGAGCTCGACAACTTTAAAGGTCAACATTGGAATTGGAATTGAGATTGGGGACTCCTTGTGTATTCCGAAAATTAGCTGCAGCCCAGTGCGAAAGTGCGAATTGTGTAATGTTAAATGGTCACTGCCTCCTCCTCCTGCTCCTTCTACCCTCCTCCTGCAGCGCAGAGCAGAATGTTGCAAAGTGCCCCCAGGAAATGCTGCGTTAAAAATTATGTTTACCGCTGCCCCCTCCCCCCTCCCCCCCCCCCCACACACACACACACACAAATATATATATATATATATTATAGTATATATTCATGGCATTTATAAAAGTCATTTGGAGCAGCCAGCGTTGCAAAAGAACGCGCACCGAGGCTAGACCCAGGGCCAGAATACATGGCGATATACATGGGGGAAGGGCGGGGGAGGCGTGGCAAGGCACTGTTACGGCACATGCAAAATGCGGCCATTACGTTATAAGCTGCGCTACAATCCGCAGCAAGGGGATTATGTCGTTCAGATCGTAAGGAAATCACAATAAGATTCCCTCTCTATCTATCCATGCAAAACTGCAGCTCATCTAAAATATTTATTCCGCGCTTCCCAAATCCTTCAATCGCTTTATTCTGCTTTAAGAGTGTCTTTTCACCTTAAGCTTGGCAATTCAATCCAATCCGATTTCAATCTTAATATTTAGCACACATTTTTAAAACTTCATTAAACAAACTAGAAAAATGAACTTCGCAGTCGGTCGATTTTTTTTTAATATATGATATATGTATATCCAATTAATTTAATAAATTTCTCTTCGCTAAGATTGTACTTGATCTGATATTGCTTTTCCGACTCTTTTCATGTTGGCATCATAATCAAATGAAATTTAAAAAATATTTCACAACAGAATAAAGGATCGCAAATGATTAAAAATAGAAAATAAAATAAAAATTGCAAAAAACATCGTCCAGAATATTTCTTTAAAAAATTGTATGTAATACCATTAACATAGACTTGCTTTTTTATACTCTTTTTACAATACTTAATATTTTTGAATCATTTACTTTGAAAAAATAAAGAATTTCTCAAGTGTGTTTGCAATACTACAATGTTTAACTCTTACAGTCAACTAGACCTTTGCTACATAAACATATTAATGTATTTAAATAAATAAATGAAATAAAACAATTAAGAGGTATAACATATTTGATAATATTCCCATTCCCACAGAGATTTAACGACTCCAACGTTAAACCATTGCCGTCATTGATTCCCGGTATTGGAAACAGAAACTTCAGCCATTTCATAATATTTTTAAACAGGGATTACAAATAGTTCGAATAAGTTTTCTTCCGAAAATGTTTCTTTCAGATAAAAAGTTGATAACTACCATGAGATCTATGCGTTGATAGAACAATCAGTGAGTGAATAATATTATAGATTGTATGTAGATATTACTACTGCAATCTGTGACTTTTTCCGACACATTCGAGCTGTCAATGGACCCCACAGCATTCGATGTAGGGTGCAAGGCGGCAGGCGGGGCAAATTACTTTGACTTTCGCTGCGCTTTTCGACGCGTTTTCGCTGGCTTTGTTGTTGTTGTTGTTGTGGCCATTTGGAGCATTTTCGGGGCTGCCAAGTGCAAGAGCGCAAAATGTTTATAATTAAACTTTAATGCGTATTTAATGAGCCCGGGCAATGGCAGGGCCTTGAAAAAATAATGCAACTTTCAATGCGAATATGAATATGAGAGCTGCTGTTTTCCATTCCCCCGGCCAGTTTATCTTTCGACTGTCCTTTCTGGACGATGTTGTCATGTTATGCAATGTTGTTTACAAGGCCAAAAGTTTTTAGCAACAAAAGCCGGAGAGGAGAGGAGAGGAGACGGACAGATGCTGAAACTCGTATCCCCTGATAATATAAATTTAATCGTTCGCTTAATTGTCTTCATATGAAACCGAGTAAATGGTGTTAAAACTTTTGCAAACAAATTGCAACTAGTTGTAAGGAGTCCACGAGCATCACGTTGCAAGATGCAGACGAAGACGACGACGACGAAGAAGACGACGACGGAGAAGACGAAGGCGGAGGATGCGACGACGACTTGTGAACAAATTTCTAAACGCCACTCGAGCTCTCGCTTTGAGCCACTTCAAAATTGCAAGTTGCCGCTCCTCTGCCACTGATACTACGCAAAGTTGAACAGCCAAAAGTTTCCGTCCGTCAGTCTGTCCGTCTGTCTGTCTGTCTGTCTGTCTGTCTGTCTGTCTGTGGTTGGAAGGCATCCTGGTTTTTTGGCCCGGCTCTGGCTCGAGGCCAAAAGTTGCTCTCAAATGAAAATGCGCTTCAAAAATTTATGAAAAACCATTTGACCAGCAAAACGAAACGAAACGGCACGAAACGAGCCACATACAAAATGCAACAGTGTGTAATTGCTGCTCGCAATGCGAATGCACACTGGTTCCAGTGCCAGTTCCGGTTCCAGTTCCAGCTCAACACAACCCCAGAAGATTTCCGCTTGATATCTGCAATTTTCTATCAGCCATCAACTCAGCTAAAACTTAGTTCATTTAGATTACGTTCATTTAATTGATGAATTTTGTGCAGTTGTTCTTTTGAACTAGTTCACCCTGTACTAAACTTTCATTCAATAATTTTCTTTTTTTTTAATTTTATTTCTAGAAATTATTTGTTTAGTATACTATTACCATTCTGACGCAATTTAAACTAATGATAAATAATTTGCTTGTTTACTTGCAAACACAATTTTGAAACCTTCAATAAACAACCAAAGAAAATATTAAATTGGCCGAAAAAATGAAAATTTTAACAGCTCATATAACTTGTTATTAACGTTAAGCATCAGTTTGTTGCTTTTCAAATCAATAATTTAGCCACAAGAAAGATTGACCACAAAATTAATAAAGAGAAATTTGTTAAGAAATATCGGAAATAATTTTGTTGATTTTTAAATTAATAAGGTTGAATTTGAAAGAAATCTTCATGCAACTAAGAACTCAGATTAAATAATTTGATAATAAAGCTGAATAATTATAACAGGTTGAGAGATCCGAATAATCGCAAGTTTATTGCTACCTTTAGCCAAGTTCCAATGTATGTAATTTAGTGCAATATGTTGTATCAATCAATAAATAATCTGCCTATCCGCATTTATTGCATTGCGAATAGATAAATAATCGAGTACTGAATTGAATTTGGAACAAATTTGGGAATGATTTAACAATCACCAAGTACTTGGCATATTTCTGTAATAATTATTTCTTTACCCATTAATCTGGCATTCGAAATGTATTGAAAATAGTCGAGAGAATTGATTGTCAAGGCAAATCGAAGCAAAGCGATTGTTGTTTTACGGCTGTCGCAAAAAGTTGCTATGCGATGAATGCCTCAAGCAGCTTAGGATTGAGTTGGCAACGGGCCTGCGTGCAGTCTGGGCACACTGGCGCACACACACAGTTGCCGTAAATGCCGAAAGTTTGATTATGGGCGACTCAAAGTAAAAACCTGAACTGCCAAAAGTTTCCCTTATAGAATATCATTTGTTTTATTGCCGCCATAGCCAGAAAAAACTTTGCAAATTGCATGCACATGCACAAGCTGAATTCAAACACACACACATGCACATGCACACACACACACACTTGCACATTCACACCCCTCATCATCCTCTTCCTCCTCCTCCTCCACAGGGTCTGAGAACTGTTGAGGACACATAGAGACATCATCTGATGCAAGCAGAGCAAGAACAGCAAAGCTGTTTGCTTAGCAAGCATCTGAAGTTAGTCTATGTGCATTACAGGGTATATAGTCTAGTCGATCACAGTTTGCAAATCAACACACTAAAATTTGTTGTTAAAATAAATGGAATCTCGAATCAAATATTAATATTAAGTAACAACAAAGTAAATTTTTAACTGTCGATATAACATGACCTCTCAATAATTATTATAATAGATGTTTGAAATAATTATTGAGGTTCTCTTAAAACACAGCCGTAAAATACTGTAGATTCGTATCGCACAATATTTAAATATAAACTATATTTAATCAAAATAATTCATATTCTTAAAAAACAAAAATGTCTTCTAAACTAAATTAAAGTTGAATATAATACAAGTATAATTAAAAGACAGCTTCTAAAAGATCTAAAAAACGAACTATTCTCATTTTAACTTCGATAATTGGCGAGTTTTATAAATGTAACGATAGCGTAACCTAAATATCAAATGATTAGTTAAGCTGCAACTAAGAACTGTATTGACCGTAGATCGTGGTGAATTTAGTTTAAATTAAAACAATGTTAATTTTGAAATTACGAAATGTCGATGTGACTACTTGTAGTGATAGGAATAATATAGCAATAAATGAATCAATAATTCAACTAGCTTCAACTTAAGGAGCAACTACAGGGTGCAGGCCAGTCGAGCATGCCCTTCGGTTGCGTTCCGTTTCGAGTCTTATGCAATGAGAGTGCACTGCAAATTTTCGTATTCGTATAAATCAATAAACTTATTCAATAAATGTCTGCAGCACTCGCTGACGCTTTCCGACATTTATGGCGACAATCATTATGCCCCCCAAAAAAAAAAACCCCACTTCTTTATGTCCCTTACCCCAGCCCTCTACAGTACAGTTGGTTGGGCAGGTCATTAAACGCATAATCGATACTAATGAAGCGTCGGATTTACTTGCTGTTGGCAATTATTGTGAGACTGCAGCTCCCCTTCTCCCTCTTCTGGGCTCTTGTCTTCTGCATCCGCTTCATGGCATAATAAATTGCCCCTCGCTGCTCCTAAATATCTGATCTCATCAATAGGGAGGCAAACTCTGAAACGGGGGGCGCTAAGCCCTCAAAATGGGCGTACGCATAAACGTTTTATGTGCTTCAGCTTCTTCTTGTTTTTCTACTCTATCGCCTTTTTACTTGCCTCCGAGATTTGTCCATTTACTGCTGATGAGGAGGCGGGGACGGAATCTGAATCTGAAACTGAGGCTGAGGCTGAGGCTGAGGCTGAGGCTGCAACTTGCTTAATGAGCCCAGCAACATTTGCTGTAGCATACTTTTCAGCACTTTACAATGTTCGCCTCATAAATGCAAATGGTGAACGGCAAACGGCGTCTGAGACGACACAAAAAACTAGTTCACACATTCGCCGGCTTCAAACGGCTCCATATCATTTAAGCAGATTGGCAGGGCTTGTGACGGATTAGGCTGGCAACGCTGACGACGCTTTTAAACCAATCCCAGAAATTAAATTCTTTGGTCGCATTTCGTATCAGCAACTTCTGAATTCAACTTCGCTGAAGCAGCATTGCTATCATCGTTATATGCATTGAATTAAGTAATCCTTGAAATGTTTTTCTTGGTCTAACTTATACTTTTTAAGAATATATTTTAATCTAATCTTGACTCCTTTTTACGGATTCTTCACAAAAATACTTATAGAGTGTTTAACAATGCTGCTGAAAAAGTTCTTAAAATATTTAGCCATCATTTACAGAGACCGTAATTAATTTAGGTTATATTAAAGCTGTTGTTTTTCGACGATAATAATTAGTTTTAATAAATTGTAATTCATATTATGTTTTATTATTAATATAATCTATATTTTGATGATATTTGATAGATATTAAACCAAAATCTATCTTTTTTTGGCCCAACAAAAATTAATTATTACTTTATTTGGTGCCCGATAATTTCATCTGCTTTCATTGCAATTATAACTTATTTTAATTTAATTGATATAGCTTGACTGCAGGTTTATTTTTTTTTTTAATTATTTTGCCTAAGTGGAGTTTCTAATCGTCTATTTCGTAGTCACGTTATCTACATCGTTTAAATAACCGAATTTATCTAAAACTGACACTATATTTGCATATCAGGATTTTCTCAAGATTTTGCTGCAGTTTGACTTTTCTCCCAAACTTTTTTCACGGTAGCTGAAAAACAGTCTGGCAAATTTTGTTTGGTTGACGCCATTTATCAGCTGGCAAACAGCCGAAGAAACATACGCTAAAATTGCAATTCAATTGAGTGGAATAAACTTGCAACGAGTTACGAGTGGCAAGTTGCCGCCGCTTGCCACTTACTTTATTCTAGCTGATTTTCAATGGCAGTTGCAGCAAGGCTTAAATTTATGACTGCATTTCAAAGGGGGGAGAAGAGAAAGTCGCGGCTCTACTCGGAAAAGTCGCCTTAATAAAATGTCAATTGAGTTGCTAACAATTCCAATTGCATTCAATTTCGCGGCTTATCAGCGGCCCCTCGCATTAAATCAAAAGTAAAGTGCGTTGTATTGACTTGCAGAGACCCTGTATCGAACATATTAAACTCTATTTCCAATACATCTGTTTAATATAAACAGAACTCTATGTAAAGTAATAATTGGGGACATTACCTGAATAATTAACTTTGCTTTGTCATCCATGATCGACCAGCGTTTCACATTTTCTGTTCACGTTGCGTTCTAAAAGAAAAACAATTTAAAATAATGAGAAATAATCTTTAAGCTAAAATGAAGATTTAAATAATAACTTAAAAGTAAAGTAATATTATTTTCAAGTAGTATTATAAAATACCCTAAAACAACGATTAGGGTAAAATACACAAAAATTAAACTATTGAAATGAAAAATATAAAAATTTACATAAAGGGATATGCCTACAAAAAAGATTAACTTTGCATTTAAACAATAAATACATAAAAACTCTAATATTAAATCAAACACAGGCACTACAACTACAACCGAAAACTTGCTCGACAGCCAGCTACCCTGTATTTAAGTTCTTCTACTATTGAGCTAGAGAAATGCGCCTCTGTGCGAGGTTTATTTTAGATTTAATGCGCTCACGCTTTGCTCATTTGATGTCTACAGGGTATTATTAAGGGTCACGCCCCCCATTTGCAGAGCTGCAAGTGTGTTATCAGCGCGGGCGTGGCAAACAACGCCCAAGTGTCGCATAAAATAAACATTTACTAAATTGACACTTGCGATTCAAAACCAAACAGTCAATTGCCGAGTTGCAACGTTGCCCCCACGCTGCAGCTGCAAGTGCAACTCGACAGCGACAGCGACACCATCATCAACGGCAACAACAACCAGAGCAGCAGCAGCAGCAGCAATCGTTATCAACTAAAATTCCTTGCATCGACGCACATGCCACACAGACAGTTGCAGTTGCAGTTGCAGATACTCGTTGCTTGCCACAGCACACTCGAAGCGTTAACTGCATGCAGCTGCAGACGGACCGAAGCGGACAGAGGCACAAATATGTGCAACAACAACGGAGAAGACTGCCATCAAGTGTGCTCGATAGTGAAACACCCAACACTCAATTTGATTGCTAAAGTATACCAAATAAATACCGAAATACACCAACAATATATTGATAATATACCAGAGTCATCAAATTTGTACTTATTTTAATTTTAAATGAAGTAAAGTTTAAAGTTTTAGAAAAATTCGAAATTATAATAATAAATGAAATAACTGCATTTGGCTAATTACGTTCCACTTAATGGTATGATCTTGGATGTATGATCCAAATGTAGCTGTCATTATCACATTATATTGTAATTGGAACTCAGATATACCATTTAATTAAAAAAGAATTCAAATATACCAAACACTGCATAACAAACTTGATTATATGCTGTTCAAATTTAGTTTTTTAACCCATCGCAATTTTGTGGACACTATAGTCTTATTATAAATTTACCAATGTGTATCTGAAACAAATTCATCTTGTCACCAAGTTTACTTGCTCTAGCTCTTATAGTCATTGAGATCGAGGTATTCAAATGGACGGACAGACAGTCGAAGTTGCCTGCGCACTAACACTCACTCATCATGCCTTTTTCCTTTGGTATGAACACAGACAAAGACGCAACTCCTGTTCAGCAGCTTCACTACTTTGCCCTCAACACTCGCCTCGCGTCCCTCTGCTGAGGACCATTATCGCCAGACCTCAAACTCCGCTCGATTGCCGTGACCATCATCGACATTTATAAACTGCACACAAAACACTGTCCACTTCGCCTCGCTGGGCTGCCAACTCCATCGATTGCCACTCTCTTCCCCATCTCGCTCTCCTCTCTCTCTCTCTCTCTCTATCTGTCTGTCTCTCTCTGTTTGCTGTTGTTGCTGCACATTCGTTGACAGATCAAATGAATCGAACATGAAACGTAACGCACTAAATTAATTTAACTTTCACTTTAGTAACTTCCAACTCGAGTCCATTTCGAAGCGCAATTCAATTGAGAATTCGATACGATTGACACCTTTTGACACAGGACAATTATATTGACAGCGTTGCCGTATCGTTGTGCTTATCAATAACTTGTGTTATCATTCAATTCGAAATTAGTGCTCTATTATTTTGAATTTACAATTTCCAGTCAACTGCTTAAATGATCTCATTTTATAATAAATGTGCAATAATTAGAAATAAATTGCTATTTAATTTTTGCCAACGTGGCAAGTCTGCGAGCACTTAAATAGCAGTTGAATTAAAAAAGTATATTAAAAAGAACTTCTTTGCAGAACAAATAAAAATGAACACAATTGGACACATAAACGAAACTTTAATCGGAGGCAATAGTCTGAACCACTTGCGAACCGGTTCATAAGCTTACTGCTCCTCATTTAATGCACAGGACAATCCTAAATAAAGTTGCAACACTTTGAGCCCACTTACGAACCACTTTCGAACCACTTTCGAACCACTTTCGAACCGGTTCATTGACTTGCTTAATATTGCAATTGTTGCAGCCAAAGTTGCGCTGACAATTTTGCGAGTACAACGAGCCCAAACGGAGCAAATACTGATGTTGACGATGATGACAACATCATGAACTCGGTCAGGCGATAATGAACCCATGGACATGTAGTTCTAACCAACGCAAAAGGGAGCCAGCAAGAGAATGAGGAGTCGGAGTAACAGACATTGTCACGGCCACAATGATGGCCACAGCACACGACCAATGTCCTGCCTTATCCAAGGTCCTCGTCCACGTCCACGTCCACGTCCAGTGCGCACTTTTTTCCCAGTCACTTCTTTTATGCATTGCCCCCTTTTCAAGTATATCCTGCAACCGTTTCAAATGGCGCCCAATGAGGTAGACTGCACTATAGTAAAAGTTTCAGACAGATACAAATCAAATAGACATCGATTATTTATCATACAGAAATATTTACTAATAGTGATCGATACCGTCCTATTTTTAAGAGCGAACAAGAGCCAAAGAAAATAAAAATAATTGTATTCAAAATAGAATATCAATCCAATATTTACAACGGAAGGATTGTCATGTCAGCTATCTATACTGAACTATTTTTTAAGAACTCCATAAGTATATATTTAAATTGTATTTTAATAAAAAAGATATTTGATTAAATATTAGAGTTAATTTAAATCGAAATGGAATAGGAAAAGGAACAGTTCTTTTTCTTAGTCCTTATTTGTTCTCTTGAAACAAAGCGTAATTAAAGCTACCTTAGAAGGATTAACATTTGAACTGAGTATCTTGAAAATTTCACAAAAGCAATAATAGTTAAGATGCATTATGCAAAAACTTCAGCCTTTTAGCTATCTTTCCTGAAAGTTTTACGAAGGCAATTTCAATAGGTATTTATTTTTAAATCAACAGTATAATCGCCGTATTTTAAAGCTTAGTAGCTTCCACTCATTGTGTGTTTTTAGCAACTTTTACAGGGTATCTTGCAATCAAGATTTCTGAGTGGGATGAGAAAGAGAGAGAGATGGAGAAGGAGAAGGAGAAAGGGGGATGGAGAATGTGTGTGTAAAGAGAGAAATTCCTAAATGAACGATATAAATTGTTGGCAGCCACAAATAATGAAAACACTTTGCGGTCATTTAGCGCTATTTGAGGCACACACACACACACACACACACTGACAACTGTCAACAGCATGCGTGTGTGTGAGTGTGTGTGTGTGTGTGTGCGTTGTCCTCCTCTGTCTGTGGGTGACATTTTTTCTTGCCCTGCGCTCGACCCGCTCAAAGTCTATTGCAATTCGAAAATGACATACGAAGTCCATTAAGCACACAGATGCAGCAGCAACAACAACGACAACGACAACGACAACAACAACGACAACAACAACGACAACAACAATTGCAACAACAATTGCAACGAGTGCAAGGGGCAGCAACGGGAGGGGGGGGGGGCGTGGCGTAACGCCTCTAATCCACGCCTGATGAGCATTCAGCAGTAGTCTCAGTGTAACAACATCCTCAGACGAGCGACGAGTTCAATGGCTACACTGACTACCAAAATTATCTTCATCAGCTCACAGACAGAGACGGAGAGAGAGAGAGAGAGAGAGACGGAGACAGGGAGAATTGCATTCACATTTGATACGTTTTGTGTGCCATTTGGTAATGAACATTGACGACTACGAAATGCAGACAATTGAATCTTAATTTTCCATCCAAGTCCGAGCGACACAGCAGACAGAGACAGACAGATAAGGAGTGAGAGAGTGAGAGAGCGAGAGACAGCTATATCTATGGATAGATGACCATTCATTGAGGGCTGTGTCTGTGACTGTGTCTGCATGAATCAATCGCAAAGACAATAAACATTTATTTATGAACAGCTTCATTTTCAATACCCTGCGCATTCCGAGCCCGCCCTGAGGGGCATATTATTACGCATTACACTTTCTGCTGCGTTTTTATTGCTTGTAGCTTTGCATGCCCCACTTTTAAGCTGCGAATTTGCAGCACATTTAATTAGTTTTTCTTTCGTTTCCCCCATTTCACTTGGCTAAGCTTAACAATTTTGGCACTTGAGTCGTTTATTCGCTGATTAAACTGACGTCAAGTGCTTTTATTTTATTTTATTTTATTTTCCATCTCAACCCAATGGCTACTTAGTATTTGCAGCATTTTGCAACAACTTGGCAACAACTTTTTTTGTGGGGTCAAATTACTGCTGGGACTGGACAATTAACTGAATGCACAGAGAGCACAACAAGTTCTGAAATCAGCATTTAATTTAGCGAACGAAGTGCTTAAATTATGAACCAAATTATAGAAAAACTTTGGATCGGGCTGCTTATGAATAAAGATTGAATAGCTCGCATTTATTTATTAACTATTACTTAGACTTTATCGTGACTCTTTGATATTTAATTCAAGCTGTACATAACAACAGCAAAAATATAAATTGGAGCTAGAAAAATATATACACCCATATATATTTAAATGAAAAGCTTACTTCGACCACATATAATTATTAAAAATTAAGTCAATCTTTTTTGGAGATTAAAATCTTATTTCAATTTAACATTTTTTAACTACGTAAAATTTTTAAATTTACCATTTAATTCTAGCCGTTAAGCATCGAATTTATGGGCAACATTTTTTTCTGAAGTCTAATAATAATACAAGAAAAGAGTATCAATCATATATCTTTTCAATATAAACAAAAAAATGAATTTAATGAAAACCATTTAAGTAACATAACATAATAAATGTTGGAGGAGGAATGGAATACCATAAGTTCATTGATACTTTTCCTTTTAAGGAATATCATATCAGTATTGCTTAATTTCGTATACCAAACAAAATATATTTGTTTTAATAACTTATTTTATTTTAATTTTTGAAAGCATGCTAATGCAATATTTTCCCAGTCCCCTGGTCGTCTATTACTATTGTCTATTTACTTTATTCCTAGTAACTTCTCCTTTTTGCAGCACAATGAAAGATGTGTTTTTTCTGCAGGCGACAACTGCAGTCGAGTTCATTTATTTTCTTTGTTGGCTGTTTAATTTGTGTCGTCGCCGTGTGTAGAACATTTATTGGTCATGCTTAACGGAGCTGCTTCTGTGATTGTCTTTGATTTATATGTGTTAACTTAAAATCTGGCCAAGTGTTGTGCTTATCCTTCCATTCCCGTCGCTCGACGCATCGTTGTGCATCTAGTTGTCGTGTTGCATAAAATATATAGCATACTTTCCATCATATTGCAGAATTCCCTTTTTTTTTATTGGGGCTCTATTGTCTTTAGTCCTGCTGCGTTGCTTGCCGGCTTAGCCGTTGTTAGGCAGTCTCTTCATCATGGCCAGAAACACGCAAAATAATCATAAATTTACATAACTGGCAAACAATAGCCGCCAGGTGGCGCCACTGCCACCAGGCCAGCGACTCAATCCATTTTGCCTTCCACAGGCTACTCGATGCAGTCGACGACTGATAGTGCAATTGAGCCACAAATGCTTAACGCTAAGACTCACTCTCTGCCTCCCCCTCCTCCACTTGTCCTTGTTGTCCTTGCTGCTGTAGCTGTGGTTGTTGTTGTTTCTCTAGTTATACCCGACATGCAAAGTTTGGCAGGGCATTCGATAAGCACAAATGCATCCAAGTTTACACTATTCTTTCACTTTTTTAAAACTACCAGCCGAAGATATAATTTTTTAATTTTTAATAGTTACAGCCAAAGATTTCTATTTAAATATTCTTCACTATTTAAAAGTACAATCCGGATATATTCATTTTCATAATCGAATAAAATTTTAAATGAAAATGTTTCAAAAATCAACAAAGTTTCCTAAACAAAAAAAAAAATGCAATAAATATTCTGAAAAAAAAATCACTTAATTGACAATATCGAAAATAAAGTTGGCAACATCAAAAAAATATTGAAACCAACCAAAATACCAACATTGAAAAAAGAATTAAATTTGAAAAGTTGTCAAAATCAAACAAACACACCGCGACGTAAGAAGTATAATAAACAACTATTTCAAATTGTCAAAACTGAACAAATTAAAACAATTTTTTTAAAAAAAATATTAAAACCATTAAAAATGTCAAAATCAAAAAAAAATAATCGACAAAACTGATATCGGCAAAACTTGTCAAAATCGGACAACAAAAATGTATCGGACGAGTGTTTCAGAGTCGAGCACACTCCCCTGTGGCTTCCTTGCTTGTTGTTGTTTATCTGCTGCTTGCTGCGACGCTGCTGTCGTCATTGTCTGCCTTGTCGCATTTTACGCCTCGACAACGATGCGTGACACAAACAGCAGACGGCTTCTGCCCCCATCCTGCAACCTCCAGTCTCCTCCTCTCTCTCTCGTTCTCTGATAAATAGGCAGTTAGTGTGGCGCAATCTCAGCTTACATTCATAATGCATTAATTTTTGGTGGCTCGGTTTAATCGCATGCAGTCTGAGGAGGGCGCGAGGGAAGCGGAGGACGCTGGAGACGAAGGACTTCAAGTGCAGAGATCCTTTTGCTTGGCAATTTTTTCCATTAAATTACACGCAGTCAGCAAGCGAATTGGATACTTGGACAAGACGTTTTCTGCTGCCATAATTGCATGTGGCAAGTGCCAACGACGCAGGGACGAGTCGAGGGGACAACGAGAATTGTTGGAGGATCTTTGGGGCAATAGCAAAGTGCTAAAGTGGTAAATATGTCAGCGGCAGCAACGACGATAAATTCTCGTTAAGTAGACGCGCACACGCAGCCCCTGGCCAGGGGTTGGGGGCGTGCCACGAGGCGGGAGGGGGGTTAAGGCAATCGGTTGGCCTAATCTGCTGCGCTTGAATGATGATGTGCCACGCCCATGCACAGCCCTTAATTACAGCGTGTGTGGCGTGAATTGAGTTTCGGCAAAATGTAGCGACTGAGGGCGTGAAGGGGGGCATTGGCAGAAAACACGTGCGCACATGTGCAACTTCCGTTAAAAATCTATTGCGAACTTTCAACAATTCCACAGCGAGCGAACAGACACACACACACACACGCACATAGATACTAAGGTGCTGCGTGTGTGTGTGTGTGTGTGTGTGTGTAAGTGAGTTAGAGTTTCCTGCAGCTGTCGTAGCAACTTCCGGCTGTTGCAGCGTCGACGTCGACGTCGCTGCCGCTGCCCGTCTGCTAAAACACTTATTTGGCTTAAGGCTACAGAAAACTCAAAGCCAAAAATAGCAGCAACAGCAACAACAACGAAGCAGCAGCAGCAGCAGCAGCCATCTTGAGCACACCAAATGCTTAAATACACTTGCAAAGAGCGCAGAATTAAGAGCGCATTAAAGCGCTCTCGCAAAAGCTGACTGCTATGGCTGCTAAAGCTAACTGCTAGCTAAGCATACGATCAGCCAAAGAGAACGCGCAACGCTAAAGCGCTGCTGCTGTTGTTGTTCTTGTTTTTGTTCTTGTTCTTGTTGCTGTGGAGCAAAGAGTATTTGCTTTGGTGCCGTAACTGCATTTTCTGCCTGCTGCTTCTTCTACCTTTTTTTTTCGCCCACTCTTTGGCTTTGCTGCTGCTGCTGCTTCAATATTTTTTTACGTGCATGTGTAATCAACAGACAGATAGTATGTAAGTATTTATAAGTAAGTACGTAAGAGAGTTCCCGTGTGTGTGTGTGTGTGTGTGTGTGTGTGCACAAAGTTTAAGTCAGGCAATAGGTGCATGTGTGCGTGTGTGTGAGAGTTCTCACGTGTCTGTGTGTGTGTTTGTGTGTGTGTCAGTCTCTGCGCTGTTTAACTCAGTCATAGAACTGTTGCTGAAGTCACGTAATTCAAATAACTAAAGTTGGCGTAAATATGCCAAGCATACAACAGCAGCACACACACACACACACACACACAGACAGTCTAACGCCCTTTGCTGCAAAACACAATTGCATGGCTGTAAGTTATTGTTGTTGTTGCCGGTTGTCAGTGCTAAGAGAGCTTAGTGCAGTTGAAGCTTTAAGCGTGTTAATTTTGTAATTTGTATTAAGCGCTCGTTTTAATTGGCCAATCAGCAAAAGGGCATAAAACACTGCACACACACACACACACACACACACACACTAACACACTTGCTGTACACGTTAAGCTTAAGCACGCCAGCCAATTAAAGAACGGGACTTAACTGATTTGCCGCCGAACAAAACATAGACACAAATGTTACACACACACACACACACACACAAAAGCGCTCTCCCCACGCTTACTTCTTTACATGCACTTCACATGTTTGCCTGCTAAGACAATTGCACTTACCACGTTCGTTTATTTTGCCAGTTGCCTGCTTTGTTTTTACACTTTTCACGCCTTTTTTTGGCTGCCACATTTTATTTGCTTATTTAAATGCACGACGTAATTTATGTGCGCCAAAATTGTTTTTCACCATCAGCAATTTGCGCAAACGCTTTGCAAACTGCACTTGCAGCGCTGCCAGACTGATTTATCGATTACGATCTGTAAAGCCGATAACGATCTTGACTCGAACTGCCGCTGCAGCCCTGGAAGTTCAATGTTCACCGATAACGATCCTTACTGCAGCCCTCGCAGCTCTTATTGATGTATTGTGTGTGTGTGCGCAAAGTGACTTTTCATTAATTTGTTAAAAGGGATTAAGTGCGTTATGTGTTTGAAGGCTTAACGGGCTCGGCATTGCATTGGATTTGCCAATGGGCGTGGCTGGGCGGCACTAATTACTTATCTGGCAACGCTTTGCGCAACGATTTTAAAGCCAAAGCTTAGCACAGTTTAGCGGGCACTTAAGCTGCACAGACGCCATTTCGTAATTAGCCGCATTACAAGCACAAAGATTTTGTGGCGGCCACTTTGTATGTTAATGAGTTTTCTTGCCTTTGTCTTATCTCGCTAGCTGCCCCCCTACTTACCCCTCCCCCTATAGAGTGGACATGAGTGCGTGCAATTGAATTTGAAAGCAGTTCTGGCGGGCACTTAAGCTGCACTGCTTCCCCGCCCGCACACGCTGCACTGCTTGCATAATGTGCAATATGAAAACGTTGTTGTTGCCTCGGCTTTTTGGCAAAGTTCAAATTGCATTTGAGCAAAGAGAAACGAGTGAAAAAAAACACAACATGTAAAAGAAGCAAATGGCAGACAGAGAGGCTGCTCAAAAGAGGAGGGGGCAGGGAGAGTGCAAATGTATGTGTGTGTAAGTGTGGCCAAAGCAAACAGCAAAGCACAAACGGCAAACTCGTATGAGTGAAGCAAACACACACACATGCTCATGTATGGCGTGTGTGTGTGTGTGTGTGTGCCAGCAACATTTTCTTATCTAAACAATATTTGGCGGGGCCAACGACGACGTTTTTCTCTGCTGATTGAACAAAGTTTGTTATTGTTGTTGTTATTGTTTGCTATTTGACTAGGGCAAAAAAGTCGACTGCAGCTTTTATTATTATTATTATTTTTGTAGCTGTCCATTGCAATAATAACCGACATGTGCACCGACATACATAAATATCCATAAAAATTCTCATAATATTGTGGCAGTTTTAAAAGTTTGTGTCGCACACACAATTGTTGTAATCCCTTTAAAACAGTTTAAGGGGTACTGCACATCATACAGTTGGAGGAGCACTAGCGAAATACAGTTTGAGTGACATTGACCAACAGCATTGCTGCCAGATTAGCTTTTTTTAGGCTAGATCTAGCATATTTGAAAATGAAAAAAATACAAAATTTTAAATAAAAAATGTATAGCCATAAATCTTAGCATATTTTCGTATTTATACTGAAAAATGTATTTGTGACATAATCTAAATAGTTTGTATGTATTTTTAAGAAACAAAAGAAAAATTATCAAGTGTGCAAAAATATTTTAAAATATGCGATTTTTAAAAAAAATTTACCTTGCATTTGTATGTGAGAGTAGATTTAGCGGGCGCTAATCACCTGGCAACACTGATTCAGTTTTTCTGCGTTGCATAATATAGCAACACTTGCAAAACGGTTTTGCAGCCATTTCAAACAACAGCGCATTGTACAGTTTGAGAGCACTTGCGTCAGACTAATCTTCTGTGACAGAGGGTTTTGGAGCTACCGCAGTTAGCACAGTTTGATTAACACTCGCCGGCATAGCACGTGCGCGACAGAGACAGCACTACAAAAATAAATGCCAAAGTGATTTCAATTTTTTTTGTGTTTATATTTAGGTTTTTTGTTGTTCTTCGCAGCTGGCAAAAAGTTTCAAATACAATTATAAACTTGCATTTATTTAACATGTATTTTGCATTTTTTATTTAATTTTTTGTTTTTTTTTAAGGTTTGTTTGTTGTTTTTTGGTTTTCCCCACACGAAAAACATTGGTTTGAAATTGTTTAACAAATTGTATGTAAATGTGTCATTATGTAACTAGAAACTAATTTATAATTTAACCATTATAAACTTAAAGCAGTTTTCTTGTTTTGTTGTTGCATTTCCTGTTTGCTTGTTTTGTTTACCAATCTCCTTAAAAAGCTTCTCGCTACTCGTGACTCGTTACTAATTACTTGCTACTCGTCGCTCGTCACTCGTTACTTTTAACGACTGGGGCTGGCAGGAGGAACAAATGTTTTTAAATGCGCCACAAATTCTTGTTTTTTTCTTTTTTTAACTGGTTGTTTCCTCTTTTCACAATTGCTTTTTGTTTTTCTAATGGAATTGGAAATGTGTAGAGGGCAAAGGGATGGGGGAAGGAGGAAGGGGGAGAGGAAGTGGCTGCAGCACAACTTCAGATTATTAGACAGCACAATTTGTGTATTTCGCATTTTTCTTTTCTTTTTTTTTACATAACATAACATAATCTTGCGTTCTCTTTCTAGCGTTCAGCTTCTATATTATTTGCTGATGCTGCTGCTTCTTCTTGGTCTTGTACTTGCTGATTAATCTTGCACCCACTTTTGCCTCATGTCGCTGTTGCTGCTTCTAGTTGTTGTTGTTCTTGGTGTTGTAGTTGTTGTTCTTGTTGTTGTGTGAAGGGGATGGTGGACAGTGGAAAGGGGCTGAGGGCGTGGCGTGGCGAGGGATTTGGCCTAGGAGCTTTAGAATTTTTTACATTTACATTTAGCCAATTTTGCTTGGAAATGTCAAATGATCAAAAGCGAAATGAGGTCAGAATTAAAACAAATGAACAATTATGCTTGGCTTGCTGCAGTTGTGTGTTTGTGTGTGTGTGTGTGTGTGTACTGTGTATGTGTGTGTGTGTGTGTGTTGACTACATTGATGAGAACTTGCTCTAAAATCCTTTGTAGTAGTTTCCTTCTTTTCCTTTGCCGTTACTATTGTGAATTGTGGATGCTAACTGTGTGTGTGTGTTGGTATGTGGACTGTATGTGTGTGTGGAACTTAACCGATCATCAGTCCACAGCCGAGCTTAAAGTTGTTCTTCACATGATTCATGCGCCCGCTCAGCGTAAACGAGAACGGCAACGGCTGCAGACGCTTCTCCAGCACGCCCGAAATATGCCAATTGGAGTCAACGGAGCCTGCAAAGAGGGAGAGATCAGTTAAGGACACAGTTAAGGAACAAAAAAAAATATATGATACTTTCTACATGATACTCCCTTTAACTAATAGTCTAGCAATATTTAAAAACATATTACAAATTATTACAACATACATAAAACATAATAATACTGAAATAATAATAAATATAACAAATAATAAACTTATTGCAAGTCTTATCTTAGAATCTAAACTGGTTGCTTGCTCTACCTATACTTTGTACTAAAAAATAAATAAATGACCTAAGGTTTAAGTAGTGAAAACGGACCAAAGGTTAATACTACAGCAGTATTTTCGTAAAATTTGACAGCGCTAGCTTTTAAAGTTGCCGAGATATAGCTAATTACTTGAAAGCACAGACAGAAAGACTGAACAAAATGTGTTTTTTAGCTACCTCTGAAGACCAGATCGGCCTTGGGCAAATCGATCTGGTAGGCGATCGTGGCCACGGATTCCTGCATGCGCAGACTGGTCTCCACTTCGACGCCGATCTGCAGCTGCTCGCTGGCCTTCTGATAATAGCACAGATGCAGTCCACTGGGGCCCAGGGTGCCCGACCAAATGGAATCGCCGTTGGAGTAGCGTCCCAAGGCGGAGACAATGGCAATCTGGCGGCCCGGCACATTGGGACCATACTGATAGGCGACCTCAGCGCCCAGGGCCACGCGCTGTGTGACCGACTGCAGATATTGGCCAACGATGACGCCGGAATTGGTGAATATGCTGGGATTACCCAAAGTCACGGAAGCGGTAAAATCATTGCCTCGATAGTCTGTGCTCAACTGTGTGGCCATCACCTTAGACTCTTGGATCTGCAAGCGAGCGATAGTAGAGTGAATATTAGGTGATTACATGTATGTATGTAAAGAGCTGGGACTTACCTGCGAGGCGAATTTGCAGCGCAGTCGCGAGCTGAACTGATGTATGACATTGGCATTGAGATTGCCCGAGGGATCAATGTCGCCGAGGAGCACAGGGAATGCCTCGGTGGGGCTGTATTGCTTGGTGCCCACGTAGGTGGCCCCAAAACGATAGCCACTCGGTACTGTGGTGCTCATGTTGATCGTGTGCGAGACCTGAAAGTGATTGCTGAGCCCTTTGTTCAGCATTATCTTGGCGCCCTCGAATGTGATGGCCTGTACATCTGTGTGGGGTAGAGAAAATGACTGCCTAATTAGTGATTCAACCAAAGTTTTACTTCTAAATTTGTAAATAAACATCTGAGTGAAACTCATTAAATAACACTTTCTAAGATCTGTAAAAATAATAAATAAATAAATAAATGGAAATTTATATACATACATATATAAATAAATGCATTGCAGGGAATTGCAGCTAAAGAGAAAGTACTAAAGAAGGCTGCACAATCTCGTAATCCCTTTCTACAATTGGGGCAAGAGAATCGCTGAAATGCAGGCGGACATGTCAACTTAAAAGTCCACTTTCATCAAAAAGGAAGCAGAAGGCAAATCCAATTGGGATATCGATTTGATATCGATAACGATAAACATGCTCTGTGAGTAGTTTAAGGTGCAACTGATAATACATAATCAAAGAAGCACGCACCCATACATAATCACACACACACACGCGCGCACACACATACGCACACACACATACACGCACTCGCGTAGCGCTAAGCAAACCCCCCTCCTCCCTCATTCACCCATTTCACATGCTTGTAGGTTATGTCATCAGGGCGAAAGCAAAACATTTTCATTGCTGAATGAGAGTTGCCTACCTTTGCATTTCTTGTGTAACTCCTCGACGGTGCCCGGGTTCTCGAGTGTGTGGTCCTTGGAAGCGTCGCCCACGTCGGCCGCAATCAAGGTGGCCGCCGCCGATGCCGATCCATCTGTGCTCAGTTGCGCTGGTTCCGGCAGCCCGAGACTTGCCGCAACGCTGTTGCTGCGCGCCGTTGCTGAATCGATGCCGGATGATGCCGCTAGCACGTTACCCATTGTTTTTATTGTATTTTGTAATTGCCGAGAATTTGCTGCTGCTATTTGCTGCTGTTGTTGTTATCAACTGTGTGTGTTTTTTGTTGGCCGACGAAAAAATTAGAAAAGTGGCACGCGCTGTACGGGGTATCTGTGTGTTAGACACACTACAAAAAAAAAAGAGACTGCTTTTGACAGCCAAAAGTCTCGATATCACATATGTTTAACTATCGATATGCCTGCTGACTGACATCGATACCAACTACTCATTGACAGCTGTGACGCAGTTTACTGCCGTACTACAGCAACAGTACAAAAAAAAAATGTTAACTTTTAATCATTAATTTAAATACACATTTTAATATGATTAGCACAAAGCACTGACTCAGCTATGCGAGTACTCGATGCTCGATACTAATCGCTGCGCAACAGCTGAGTGTTGCCACTGCAGTGCGTTGCCAGACTGTTTCAGCCCAACTGAACCGCCAACATTTGAATAGAAGCAAACACTAGAGGTAATCAATAAAAACGTTTATATTTCAAGTTCAAGTATATGTGTATCCTTGTTTTTGTTTTCGCATGTTCACGCACATGCATAGAAGTATATAGTAGGTTAATAAGAGGCAGCACAAAACTCAGCTGAACAGCAAAACAAAATTAAAGAAGTTTTCAAGTCAGGTGGAGAGTTTGGCTGCTGTTTTTATCCGGGAAAATGCAAAAATATATATGTATATCAGTATGTTTGTATATTGGACTAAACTATGAGTCATCTAATTGGCCAAGTCATCGTCGTCGTCGTCAAGTCAACAGAAAGTTCTTAAACGAAATACGTGTTGCATTTGTTTTTCTTTACATTTTTTGGTGCGCTATTAAAAACGAGTCAACAAATAAAGACAGCATACAATTATCAAATTAACAAAATTGAAAAAAAAAAAAAATAGGTAGAAAAATAAACATATGTTTGTATGTTGTGTATATGTAGAGACTGTTCGGAAAATTAGACATAAAACTAAACAAAGGTTGCCGCTTGCTTGGAAACCCAGCGATTATCTCAGCGAGCATCTCATCAACAGCAGGACGACTTCTCGGGCTCGGCCACAAACAGATTAAAGTCCAGACTATTGGGCCGCGCAAAACCGGACTTGATGCCATCCCAACCATCCTCGGCCTTGTACTCGCCGGATCGGATGCGGGCATAAACCTCCTGGGTGACCATGCGAAATGCCTCCTCGACATTGGCGCCGGTGCGCGCCGATGTCTCAACGAAATGCAAGCCGTGCAGCTTGGCAAATCCCTGGCCATCCTCGGTGGACACCTCGCGATGCCCCGACCCCGAATTGACCAAATCCAGTTTGCAGCCAACCAAAGCAAAGACCGGAACATGCGGCTCAATGTGACGTCGCGCCTCCATCATCCAGAGAGGTATATGCTCGAAGCTGGCGTAGTTTGATATATCGTAGACGAGCAGCACGCCAACCGAGTTGCGATAATATGACTTTGTGATGGATCGGAAACGCTCCTGGCCGGCGGTGTCCCACAGCTGCAATTTGATCTGTGTGCCGTCCTTCATCTCGATGAGGCGGGCGAAGAAGTCCACGCCCACTGTGGGATCCGACAGCTAACACAAAAAAGAAAAGACGATTAATATTTAAATCGATTACAAATTTAGTTATGTGATAAAATAAGATCTAGATTTTTCTTTCTTAGTTTTTAGTACAAAATGAATCTACAAATTTTTCAGATTTCAATGAACAAATGGAGAAACAACAAAAATTATAAAAAATAAACATTTTTGGTGATACGATATTTGTTTGATGTGCAATATAGGGTAATTTTCTGACTTATTTTTAATTTTATTATCACAACGATCGTACAATATTTTTTGAACAACAGTAACTTTTCATGGAAAACATAAATAGCTCATACAATATTTCAGCGAGTCAATAGCTTAGCTATTGTGCGTTAAATTGACAAGTTTACAGTCAAAAACAAACATTTGTCGAAACCTGTTATCCTTGAGACTTGCATTATCAGCGCTTGAGAAAGACAGAGAGAGCAGATGCAGGCCTGCTTATCTTTTTGTTTAAAACATAAATAAAGTGCACCGCATCGCTGTTAAATCAGTCAATAAACAAATAAAATGCATCAAATGCATTACTTCGAGACCAATTTCAAAAGTGCGCGCCACACGTGCCAAAGGTTGCCACACGTGTCGGAAAAACGATTGGCTCCCAGGCCATTGCATTATCAGTACTTCACACACACACACTCTCACATACAGCCACTGGCTGCGCTTATATAGGAGAAATGGATGGGGAGAAGGGGGAAATATAAGAAAGATGCTCGCCTTTGTCTATATAAATACATATGTATATTGTGTGCGCTATTTTAATTATGTAATTATTAATACTGCACTTGACACACTTGCATACAAGAAGCGCAATAGGCACAGTAAATAAATAAATACCTCGGCAAATTTTCCATCTGTGAAGAATTTGAGCAGCGAACTTTTGCCCACTGTGCTGTCGCCAATGAGTATTAAACGAAATTGATAGTCAAAGATTGGCTCAACCATTGTTGTTGTTGCTCTGTTGTTCTTTTGTTGTTGCTGCGTTAATGCGCAAATTGACTTTGTCCTTTTCCTTTTCCGCTTCTCGTTCTCTTTCGCTGCTGTAATTGCTATTTTCGTGTTTAGGTTGTTGTTGTTCCACGCCCAGCGTTATTGCGTTTTGCTTTCAAGCGTTTAAATCAGCTTGTCGCCTTTTGTTTATTACAATTTAAGTAAACTCAGCTGCTTGCTTTGCACTGTTTTGTTTGTGTTTTTCTTTCTAACGCACAGCTATTACTGTCAGTGTGTGTGTGTGTGCGGGTTGGTTTCCAGGGCTGGCAGCACAATTGCGCGTACTCGTACTCAGTGGCAGCGCTGCACATGCCGCGAATTTGAATTACACATTCAAATTGTCATTGCTTGACGCAAATCAAATTCAAAAGTTGGCACATAGAAAAACTATATACTTTCAGCAGTTAAAATTGCTTCATTGATAACATTTGTTATTAAAATGCAATATTAGAAAAGTACTCGTTTATGTTCTCAGTGGCAACGCTGCAACTGTGTCGCATTGTATTTGCTTTCGTGTGCAGTGGCAACGCTGCAACTGCACATTTATTGTGCAATTAAAAAATGCCAAAATTTTAGGAAAGTTGGTTGTCTAGACAAATATTTAAAACAGTTTGTTGTCATTAAAAGTACACATTGCTTATGACAACTGTTATCGATATGGTATCGTTCCGTTATCGGTACTCGGCTCTTCCATCGCTAGCTGTCACATTTGACATTAGTTCGTTTTATTTCGGCTTTATTTTCATATTGTTTTCAATTTTGTGCAGCACAAATGTACAATAAAATCGAACACGCAGGCCGAGCAACAAACAGCAACAGCAGCAACAGCGACAGCGCCAAAGTCAAGTGGAATTAGCCAAATAGGCAGCTGAGCAGCAGCAGCAACAGCAACAACAACGTGTGTGGTTACCGCACATAGAACAAGAAACACAGCCAGCTTAGCAGAGTACAACGCTACTATATAGGTTTATAATCATACATAGATGTTAAAGTTTGTGCTGCACGACGCCATTGGCTACGTGCGCAACAATGTGCGTGAGTTCAGTCTCAATGCCCTCCGCCTGCTGCCGCAGCTTCCCCAGCTGAGTCCCTACGATGTGAGTACAAAAAATATCGATCGACCCGCACAATAAAGTATCGATTAATCCTCTTGTTATTGTTGTTGTTGTGATAATGTTGTTGTTCTTGTTATATGTGCAGGTGAATTTGGCCTTGCGAGAAAATGAGTTTGTTTACAACTTCCCCATCGAGGGCATCATCCGCAGCTATGAAACCAATCAACTGGGCTCCAACTCACCCTGCGAGGATTCCCGCACCGAGGCGACGCTCCTCCATCGCAACGGCTTCATCTGCGGCGTCTTCGATGGTCACGGAGGCGCCGCCTGCGGTCAAGTGGTATCCAAGCGGCTGCTGCGCTACATCTCGGCCGGCACGCTGCCCCGCCAGGTGCTCAGGGAGCAAATGAAGCAGGGCTGCACCAGCCAAACGTTCCTCAAGTGTCACAACGACAATGTGGATTTCGTGAGCGAAATCCGTCCCATCTACGAGAACAGCTTCCAGCAGTACATCAAGCGTCTGAGTGGCGAGCCGCAGCGCGACGTGGCCACCGAGCTGGAGCAGGCTTTCCAGCAGCTGGACGAGGACTTGGCCCTCGAGGCGCTGGCCACCAACGATGTGCGCACCATGAGCGTCGCGCTCTCGGGTAAGGCAACTTCATTGTAAATTGTATAATATATAAATTTTAGCTGCTCATTTAAATTGCAATCGAAATGATTGGAGTGCACAATTTGTCTGACATTTTAATATTATTATTAATGAATTTGTTTCTTCCAATTTAGGCGCTGTCGCCTGCTTGGTGCATCTGGAAGGACTGCAGCTGCATGTGGCAAGCACTGGCGACTGTGGCGCTGTGCTGGGCGTGCTCGATCCGCAGACGAATCAGTGGCAGCCCAAGAAACTCAATACGGAGCACAACGCGGACAACATGCAGGAGGTGAATCGCATACTGGAGGAACATCCGCGCGAGGAGCGCGAGACGATCATACGCAATGGTCGACTGCTGAGCCAGTTGGCGCCGTTGCGCGCCTTTGGCGACTATCGCTACAAGTGGCCGGTGGAGACGATGCAGCAGCAGGTGGTGCCCATGTTTGGGGAGCATGTGATGCCACCGAATTATTACACACCGCCGTACCTGACCGCACGCCCCGATGTCCAGCAGCATGAGCTGGGCGCCAACGATAAGTTTCTAGTCATTGCCAGCGACGGCCTCTGGGATTTCCTAACGCCCAGCGAGGTGGTCAGCCTGGTGGGTGAGCACATCAACTCGAAGAAGATACTGGAGCCGATGCGGCTGCCGAGCGGCGACGTCAAGCTGAAGGACATCTCAGCACAGCTAGCGGAACGCAAGTAAGTCTAAATCGATTATAAGTGCTAACACACCAAACTTTGGTTTAGATAATATTCAAAAGAAGGACCTTAACTCCAATATTAAGTTAACATTTATCTAACTTCTTAATTTGTAGAGATAATAATGATACAACTGTTTACAATTATTAATTATAATAATACTCTATTAGAGGTTCCTTATTGCAATTTTAAATTGACCTGTAAATGAATCAGTAATAATAGTCTTCACTTTGCGCTTGCAGAGCCGGTCTGACGAGGAAGCCCATTGATCAGAATGCGGCCACACATTTAATACGCCATGCGCTGGGCGCCACGGAATATGGCATTGAGCACTCAAAGATCTCGTACTATTTGTCGCTGCCGCAGGATGTGGTGCGTCTGTATCGCGACGACATCACCATCACTGTCATCTACTTCAACTCGGAGCACATCGCCAAGCTGCACAATGAGACGCAGAAATCGCCACAGTCAAAGCCAGAGCCGGGGGCGTGATCTGCGCGATGAGCTCTGGGTATTGTTGGCGATTGGATGTTGGATGGATTCACGTGTACCTTGCTGCTTCCCTCGAGCATCTATGTCTATCTATATATGTATTTATTGGACGGCGCCTAAGCTAAATCTTTAGCCGCATAAGTTGTTTCGTTTAAGTTTTGTTTACAATTTCCTATTTTCCCTGTCGTAATTGTTGCCATTGTTGTTTTTGTTGTCGTTGTTGTTGTTGCGCCTGGGGCCTTCAGATCCTTGAGAACGACGGCCAATCGCTGGCTGAATTAATGCTTAACGTCGAAATAATAAAAACGCAAAATTACAATTTAAATCCGTTTCACTTTTTTTTTAAATTATTTTTACAAATTATCTTATCGATAATAAGCAGGGACAATAGTGAATACATTTTTTTGTAGCTGATTTTTTTTATTAAAATAAACAAATAGCTAAATATTTATTAAATTTCTGATATACAAATTGAACTGTAACTTTTATTTGTCAATGTTTATTGTAAAAATCGAACTTAAAATTAAAATTTATTACCAATAAGCTAGTTTTGTCGAGGGAATATTTACAGTGGAAATTGTGGCATATCGAATTTAAATACTAACATTATTATTTTTTTTTAATATTTACAGTGAAAATTTCATATGTGATATATTTTATTTGAATATCAACAGATTTGGCGCGAGTTATCGATAATTTTCAAGTTATTATGCCCCGTACTTGCAGAGCGCTTAATCGCAGTTCAATTCAAGTCGCCTATCGATAACTGCTTTGAGTGTGATTTAAATTGGTAACTGTCAAAAAGACATTTGTATGATTTATTTTTTGAGTAATGTGATTGTGAGTTAGTTAGCTTCGTTTATTTATTAAACTGAGGTAAGCGTTTGTTATTGTTTTGTTTTTGTTTATCACTTGTTGTTTGAGTCGTAACAGGCCGTACCAGCTTTAGCTTTATTTTATTTACACTTCACTTCACTGCCGACAACTCCTAGTTGTGCCATGCTAAGCTGATCGGTCACACAAATAATTAAAATTCGAAAATGTGTTGCCTGAAGTAGCCTTTATAGTTCGCCGGCAGCTTTTCTAGGGGGCGGAAGTGGGCGTGGCACCATTATAGATCCATGCTCCAAATCTTGTGGCGCTTGCTGTTGAAGGTGTCGACTTGTAGCCGCCTAAAGCTGCGGCCAGACGGAAAGACGGCGTTTTATTTTCGAGAAATTTGATTAGTTTATTTTACAATTATATTCATTACACAGAGGCGTTGCAATGGAAAGGGGCGCAGGGACAGTTATACACAGGGTAAACGCGGGGCATACACGAATAATAATTACTAAACACTACGTTCAATTGGCGAGCTAAAGCTAAAAACGAACACTTAAAGAAAATGGGGGAGAGAGAAATTAAAAATAGGAAGGGGCGTTATAAACTGATTTACACTTCTAAATAATTATATTATTTTGCCGTAAATATTACAAAGTAAAAATAAAGAAAAGGTCAGAGCAGCTGTAGCTTCTTCTAATATTATTCTGCCATAAACAAAATTACAAAATAAAATGAAAAAAAAAAACTGTTGCAGCAGTTGCTCCTGTGTCTGCAGCTGCTCCTTCTAATATTATTACAAAAATAAAAATAAGAAAAGGTTCCAGCAACTGTTGTGCCTTCCAAATAAATATAAAATGGGAGCTGCTCCTCTGGCTCCAGTTGCTCTCTCCAATACGATTTTGCCGCAAACAAAATGACAAAAAAAATGAAAGGTTGCAGCTGCTATTGCTTTAATCCTTGGCATCCAGATCGGCGGCCACCTCCTGCCGACTGACGCAGTTGAGGAACTCCATTTGGATGTGCGTGATCTGCGTCTTGCTAAAATATTGCATCTTCTTCTTGAGGAAATCAAAGAACAAATCAAGTTCGTCTCTTTTGACTGCCGCCAACTGTTGCTGCTGCTGTTGTTGTTGCTGCTGCTGCTGCTGCTGTTGTTGTTGCTGCTGCTGTTGTTGCTGCTGCTGCTGCAGTTGCAGCTCATCCTCCTTGATGAGCGTGCTGCTGGAAGCGACGCTAATGGAGGTGCCACCGCTCACATTGCCGCAACTCAACGTGGGCAACTGGAGTATCGTTGGCGCCCCACTAAAGTGCGCGGCAGCTGAATTATTGCACAGTGTCGCTGCTGTTGATGTGGCAGCCAACGCCGCTGTTGCCGGCGGCAATGTGGTGCTGACCACAGCGGCGGCAGCTGTGGCAGCCACTGCAGCAGCGGCGGCGGCATTTAATTGGCAGGCGGCAGGCGATGGATGGCTGGAAATGGTGACGCTGGTGCTCGTCGCCTCGGTGACATCGACCAGCGCAATTTGCTGCGTGTTGCTCGCCGCCGCAGCGGCTGCGGCTTCTTGCCGCTGTGCCGCAGCAGCTGCAGCAGTGGCGCCAGATGTTGCCGCCTGCGTTGTCGTCACCAGCGTGAGATTCTTGAGCTTGGTGTCGGCGGTTATGACGCTGCCGCCGGCGAGCACACTGTTCGTGGCCGTTGCCGTGGCAAACTGATGCGGCTGCAGACGCGTCGTCGTCGTGGCACGCAATATGTGGCAAGTGGTCTCCGTTTCCGTCTCATGCTCCGGCTCAATGTCCTCAATGAACTCATCGATGTAATGGAAGCCCTTGCTGTCGGCCACATCGTCGCTGCAATGCGCTGCGCTCGCCTCCTCATAGAGACAAACCTCCTCGTAGTCGACTTCGGCGCCCGTGGCGCCATCTTCGTCCAGTTCGTGCTTGACAATGTCCACCACCTGATGACCATCGTGTTGATGCTGGTCGTCGTCGTCCAGCTCGTCGTCCACCACATCGTCATCCACATCACCGTCGTCGTCGCCGTCGCCATCGTCCTCATCGTCGTCGTCGTCGTGTGTGATTTGTGACAACTCAATGCTGGAGATGCTGCCGTCGTGTGGATGACGATGATGCTGCTGTGGATGGTGCAGGTGATGTACATGGTGATGATGATGCTGATGATGGCTGTCCGGCTGATGCAGGTGATGATGATGACCGTGCTGCTGATGATGTTGCGTCGTCACCGTATTGTCATCGGCCACGCTCTCCTCGTAAGCGGTCAAAATAAACGTTTCGGCCTCGTCGCTGACCAGCGTGATCTGCGAGCTGTGCGCATGATGATGTGTGGCCGCTGTCAACGCTTCGTCCTCATCGATCACATCGTGCTCCAAATCATCCACCACATCATCGTCGTCATCGTCCTCCGGCTGCTTCTTAATCTGCAGCATCGCAGCCAGCGCATTGCGATGCGCCTTCAGCTTCGGCTGATACACCTTTGAAAGGAAGTCCAGCGGCTTGGCGTAGCGCCACTTGGACAGACGCCCCTCGATACATTTGGGCGAGCGACGACGATACTGATGATAAGTGTCCCGCAGATTCTTCCACTTACGTCGCACCTCCTGCACGCTGTACTTGTCTGCAAGTGGGAGGGGGGATAGATTAGCAGGGTATAACAAAGGTAGTTGGGAGGTTCACTCACTGCCCATCTGCTGCGAGACCTTCAGCCAGCCGCTCAAGATGTCGGGACGTCGTCGCTGGTTGGGCTGCAGCTTGTAGTTGTAGAGCGCTGGATTCTGACGCACCAGATTTATCAACGTGATGATGTCGTCGGTGGGCGCATTGTCCTTGTGATAACGCTTGCGCTCCGACATGGCTGCCACTTGTATTGCGATTGCTATTATTATTATTATTAGGCGGAGCGATTGGCGGGGCAAGGCGGAGGAGTGCGGGGTGCAGCGCCTTGGTCGCCTGCTTGTTTGTGTGTGCTACGGCCAGCCAAAAATGCACACAGCAAACGGTTGCTCACAGTTCAGAATGTTCATGCACACACGCCTACACGTTTAATGCGTTGCAGCTGACCACGAATTCGGCATATTACAAAAATTACGCAGAAAACACACAAAATTGGACTACAAAATTTTTGGGCTATGCCAGCGTTGCCGTACCGCCTTTGTATACGCTGCAGCCGACGCGGGCGTTGCCACCCCCACGTCCAGCGAGCAAAAAAAACGAAACGATAAGCAGATATCGATGCTGCAAACGCTATATTCGATTATTGATGCCTGCAATATGCATTTTAATAATATAAGATTGCACTCAAGAAGGAAGTAAAGTTCTTTAATTGTTATAAATATTATTAAATTGTTGTTAAATATATTATTATTATTATTGATGTTACATAGTAGATTGTACACTATGGTCGATCTATAGACCCAAGCATCGAGAGGCAAACAGCTGGAAGTGCCGCCACAGTATGGCAGCCCTGTTTGTTTTTGTTTACGTGATCCACAACCCCGTTGAGGGCAAGCGACTTAAAAGCTAAACAACAATAATTGATATTTGTATTTATTATAAAGGTGTAAATGTATACATGTTGAACCTACAAGTCAATAATTATAAAATGACGAAAATTATTAAATAATTGCAAATTATTCAAAATTTGATATAAAACATTTAAAAGCTGAAATTAAAATTGACTGAAATACAAAAAGTATTGGTCAGTAGATGCTAGTGTTATTTTTTATTAGCTAGTTTTACTCACCGTCAACGTTGTCAAAGTTGTGTTTAAAGTCTCGCGCGTCTTTGCTGCATCTTGTGTTTCTTAGTGCTGCAAAACTTCAATTCAATGCAGTTGAAATTATCGATGGTTAGTATCGCGATGTAAGAACTGCAGGCGAGGGATGGGACTCACGCCAGCCGGCACGGCCAGTTTGCGAAAAAAAAAAATCGCAACTACGCTATCGATATACGTGTGTGCTGTGCTGTGTTGTGTTATCGCACCCCATATTTGTGATCGACTTAGCATGCTTCGTTCCACGGGCAGACAAAAAAGTAGCCCCCGTCCGCAAAAAAAAAGAAAAACATACTCACTTATTTCCAGTAGTCTAACAAATAAATTCAAATGTGAAGGCACATTTTTTATACGCTTTTCGGTTTTGCTATTATTATTGTTTGTTTGCGAACGAGGCGGCAGGCAGCTGGCTGGCTAATAAAACGGCGTGAAACGCGAACGCGAAAACGTGTTCGCAATTTAAACGTCTGCCGAGTTTGCAGATCGGTTTTGCTAACGCATAGCAAAGAAAACACAACATAGAACAAAAACGAAACGAAACGAATACGAAAAAAACGCAACGTCGTCTTATCACATCCAATAACTTTTGGCCCTAACCGCATTAGCGAAAAAGCAAAAAAAAAAAAAACGAATTCACTCACCAAACAGAAACGCACACACACATATACGCGCGCGTGCGAGAGGCGGCGGCCTAAGCAGCCAAGCAGGAGCAGCAGTAGCGTAGCGTCGGCAGCGGCAGCGACAGAATTTGGTTGGCATTGGCCAAAATTCTTTTACACGGCAACACCGGCAAAATTGAGTGGGTAAGTTTTTGCTGCACTCTCTTAAAAGGAAGTCCGTTACTTTTTACATACTGCAGTGGATGGGCCATGTGAATCTGTGTGTGTTGTTGTTTTTATTCAATTTGGCATTTCTTATTTAGTACTTAATACATTAGCAACAAATGCATGTGTGCGTGTATGTGTGTGTATTGGCACATGGAGCTACGCTACGCGCTGTCAACGCAAAAAGGAGACGTGCGCAAATATGCGTATTCATTGCGTGTGTGTGTGTATGTGAGTGTGCAATATGCGTTTTTGCATGCGAGTGTGTGTGTGAATATCCCAACAGCATCAATTGCCCATATGCAACCAGGGAAATCATTAGTGCCTTTGGCACTATTATTTTGTTCGTAAATTGATGACTTATACATTGTCGTATTTTGCTAGTCAGCTCTCAGCTTTTTTTTTATTATTATATTTATAAGGGAAAATGTTGATGTCTAGAACATATAGCGTACTCAGTAATTCGCTATTTAAGTAAGAGGCTTTGTTTCTTATCTGTCAGCTAAAAACTAGATACTAAGAATTAAGTTGCAAGAAGAATTAAGTTTGCATTTGAACTGTCTGCTTTAACATGCCGTAACTAGTACACAAGTCAGACCATGTAAAGAATGTAGCAAGCCACTAAGTATATAGTCCACAACTAGGCACCAAATATATAGTACACAATCAGTCAGCGTCAGCGTAGTAAACACTACAAAGTAGCTAGTGCGTGACTAGTGCAATCGTCAACAGCCACATCACATCTCCTTGTTGTTTGCTGTCTACTTACACCAAGTGATCCCCAAATTACGTGTGACTCGAAGTCGAATCATTCCAGTATTTCATCAGCCTTCAAAATCATCAAATTCTGTGTACTGCCAAAACAAAAGTAATAAATTTCCAACAATTTCCGTGCGCAGATTGTGGACGGCAGCCAACGAACGCAGTCGAGTAGAAGACACAGCTGCAGCTGGACAAGGAGTGACGAGGAGACGCGGGAGGCAGCGCCAAGATGTCGCAGCACGGCGTAACTGAGGCGCTGGCCGCCGAACTGGCCAAGGCGGTGGACTTGATACTGCATCCGCTGACGCCGCAGCAGGCACGCATCGAGGCGCACATGGCCTGCGAACGCTTCAAGGACGAGTCGCCGATGTGCGCCCAGGTTGGACTGTATTTGGCCAATTCGCCGGGGCAATTCAATCAGCAGGTGCGACACTTTGGCCTGCAGCTGATCGAGTACACGATCAAGTTCAAGTGGAACTGCATTACGCACGAGGAGAAGGTGTACATCAAGGACAATGCCATGAAGATGCTCAATGCGGGCGTTGGTCCCGCCGAGGATCGCACACTGATGCATTTAAAGGACGCCCTGTCGCGCATAATCGTCGAGATGATCAAGCGCGAGTGGCCGCAACAATGGAGCGAACTGCTGCCGGAGCTGTCGCAGGCCTGCAACGCTGGCGAGGCACAAACGGAGCTGGTGCTGATGGTGTTTCTGCGCCTCGTCGAGGATGTGGCGCTGCTCCAGACAATCGAGTCGAATCAGCGACGCAAGGACATGTACCAGGCGCTGAACAACAACATGAACGACATCTTTGAGTTCTTCTTGCGCCTCATCGAGCAGCATGTGACCGCGTTTCGCGACACCACGCGGCTGGCACAGTACCAGCCGGCGGTGAATCCGCACGGACGCGTCGTCGAGATGGTGCTGCTGACGTTGAGCGGCTTCGTCGAGTGGGTCAGCATACAGCACATCATGTCCAGCAACGGCAAGCTGATGCACTTCCTCTGCATACTGCTCAACGACACCGCATTCCAGTGCAATGCCGCCGAGTGCCTCGGCCAGATCACCAATCGCAAGGGCCAGACTAAGGAGCGCAAGCCGCTGCTGCAGCTGTACGGCGAGGAGCCGCTGCGCTACATCTTCACGGCCAGCCAAATGCAGCCGGATCTGGGCAACGCGCAGTCCATCGAGCAGCGTCACACGTTCCTCAAGAAGCTGCTGCAAATGCTCAACGGGCTGGTGCAACAGCTGGTGGCGTTGTGGGGCAAGGAGGAGGGCGTACAGCGTCCGGCACATCTGGAGATCATGTTCGAGTGCCTGCTGCTGCTGGTGCAGCATCCGTCGCTGAGTGTGGCGCATGGCGCAGCGCTCAACTGGCAGCTGCTGCTCAAGCACGACGGCTGCTCCAAGGACTACCTGATGGTCAACTACATTCCCAAGCTGATACACACAATAGCGCCGCGCATCGTCAAGCGTCCGTATCCTGCGCAACACGAGCCGCATGCGCCCGGCAGCACCGACTACTACATTCAGCTGGAGCACGACAGCGAGGAGGAGTTCGCTGTGTACTTCTATCGCTGTCGCACCGACTTCCTGGAGATCTTTCGCCAGGCGACGCTGGTGCAGCCGCTGATCACCTACGGCTACTGCGAGCAGTGGCTGCAGTCGCGTCTGCGCCTCACGCAGGCCACACAGGACGCGGGCAGCTGCAGCGTCCACGATCCCATGTATCTGGAGTGGGATGCGCTCGTCTGTGTGCTGGACGGCGTCTTGAGTCGCATTCTGCTCGTGTCGGAGCGTCCGGCGGTGGCGAACGGGCTGCGCCTGCTGGCCGACTGCTTGAAGCTGGAGACGCCCAATCCGCTGATCTATTCCATACTGCTGTCGTGCATCTCGGCGCTGTTCGTCTTCCTCAGCATGTCCTCGTGCCAGCTGACGCCCAACAACTGCGTGGCCATGAACGGAGTGGCGCTGCTGCCGCGCGTGCTCGACAAAATCTTTCGCGCTCTGGTGCTGAAGCCGCCCAACGAGCGGGAGCGTGTGCAGATGAAGGCGGCCAAGAATCTGCGACGGCATGCGGCCTCGCTGCTGGTGAAGTTGGCGCACAAATATCCGCTGCTGCTGCTGCCCGTCTTCGAGCAGATCAACACGCATGTGGAGTGCCTGCTGAAGGATCCCGCCTCGGCGGCGCAGCTGGATCGCCTGATGCGCACCACGCTGCAGGAGGCGCTGATACTCATCTCGAATCACTTTGGCGACTTTGAGCGCCAGACGCTGTTCATCGAGCACATCATGCAGCAGAAGCGCAACGAGTGGCTGCACTTCAGCGACGCCTTCAAGTCGCCGCTGCAGTTCATGCGCTACGTCGGCCTGGACAAGCCGCCCGTGCTGCACATCGAAAGCGATCCGACGGTGGCGCATCGCATGCGCATCCTGGACGCCCTGCATGTGGTGCTCGGCGTGATCAAGCGCTGCACGTGGCCCGACGATCCGGATCGTGCGCAGCGCGGCGGCTTCGTCATCGGCTGCACCGACGTCGGCAATCCCATCTGCCGCAATCCCGCCACCAACCATGTGGTGCCGCTGCTCTCGCATGTGCTGAGTCTGATGCGCGTGCTGAACGAACTGTTTCGCCCGGAGGCGCTGGCTGCGCTGGCGGATGGCTATCGGAACATACACGGCATGCTGGAGCACGAGAAGAAGCTGCTGATGGCCATCTGTGCGGTGCCCGCCGATCCGCTGGACACCACCATCAAGACGGAGCCGAGCGCCTTCGAGAAGATGCAGTCGTTCATGTCGCTGGTCACCGAGGGCTGCTACCATCTGATGGGCAGCGCAGGTCCCTCGCTGGGCCGTGATCTCTACCAGCTGGTCGGACTCTCAGATGCCATCATTGCCAACGTGTTCAGCTGTGTGGACATTGTGCCCGACTACCGCCTGCGGCCCATCATACGCGTCTTCTTCAAGCCCTTCGTCTACTCGTGCCCGCCCAGCTTCTATGACTCGGTGCTGGTGCCGCTCTTCGCCCACCTCACGCCGCTGATGTGCGACCGTCTGACGCGTCGCTGGCTCTACATTGCAGCGCTGTACGAGTCGGGGCAGCTGAACGGCGACGGGGACTCCAACGACACGCAGGAGGTGCTGGAGGATCAGCTGAATCGCACGCTGACCCGCGAGTATCTGGACGTGCTGAAGATCGCGCTGGTGGGCGGCCAGATTGGCGCCGATCATGTGAACGCGGCCAGCCACAATGCGGTGGCGATGACGCTGGAGAACGAGGAGCACTCGATGGACAGCGCTCCGCAGACGCGCGCCTCGCAGACGGCGCTGCTGTCGGACATCATCAGCGATCTGGGCGGCAAGCTGCTGCGGCATGTGCACATCAGCAACTATCTGCTGATGACGCTGCTCAAGGCGATCGCCTGGAACGACGGCATGTGCAGCATGAAGGCGGTGAACATTGCGGCGCCCGTCATGCGCTTCCTGGCCGCCGAGCAGCTGATGGACGAGAACAAGGCGGTCAGCGCATTTACGGCCGTGCTGCAGGGCATGCAGGTGCACGGACAGCATGAGGCGAACCAGTCGGGACTGATTACGCTGGGCGTGCAGTTCTACGAGCTGCTGCGTCCCAAGTTTCCCATACTGAGCGAGGTGCTGCATCACATTCCCAACGTCAATGCGGCGGACATCCAGAAGTTCGACGAGAAAATCTCGGTGGCGCCCGTCAAGGGCAACAAGGTGGACCGGGCCAAGAAGGACATCTTCAAGAAGCTGACCGCCCAGCTGGTGGGCCGCAGCGTCAATCAATTGTTCCGCCACGAGGTGCAGATCGCCAACTTGCCGCCGATGCCAAAGCCAACAGCAGCGGGCGCGGCTGGCGGAGGAGCTGCAGCCAAGACGCCATCGACAGACATCATGGACAGCAATCAGAACTCGCATCTGGGCAAGCTCTTCGGAGGCGAGAAGTGACAGCGAGCGGCGATTACGACTGAAGTTAAATTAATTGTTAAACTAGTTAAGCAAGCGGCGAGCGACTGAGCGGGAGCGAGAGCGAGACAGCATGCGCCCAGCAGGCAGAGAGAGAGAGAGAGAGAAAGAGCGAGAGTAGTTGTCGTATCAATTTTAGTTTATTATATTTTTTAATCCAACTGTTTTTAGAAGGTAGCTTTAATATTTATTGCTTAACAAACACAAGTTCCTTCAATCGTTGTACCGGTCCCAGCTCTCTCCTCTCTCTCTTCTCTCCCTTCCTCAGCTCTCGTCATTGTTATTTATTGATTCACACACACCACACAACACACACCACACAACACACACACCACACAACACACACCACACAACACACACACCACACACACACAAACAAAATTGTTGGTTATTTTAATTCCAAAAAGCATTCAGAGAGAAACCAAGTGAAACACGAAGCAAATCCAAGATTTAAATCGAATCAGTTAAATGTTCTAAATTACTATAATAATATTATTATGCTGGCAACGATGGGAGAGAAGCGTTCTTTTAGCCCCGAATGAATATGAAAATATCTATTCACCTTTTTTTTTCCAAGTTGATGTTGAGGAAAGTCGCCCCCTATATAATAATATTGTATATTGTATTTATATATATATATATATAGATTTTGAAGCAACTTTGAAATGACGCTTAAGAGTTTACAAATTGAAAACGAGGCAGGACAGTTATTATTATATAATAAATGCATCTTGTAAACACACACACAATTAATATAAAACACACATCGGGATAGAATTGCGGGATATATTTACAATATCCACATGGAAATAATAAAAAAAAAACGAAACACTGAAATCAAATACCACAAAACTAAACTGAGAGAGTTGAAGAAACACAAAAGTGCCGAAAAGAAAAAGTACATAACATTTTTTTTGTTGATTTAAGATGCTATAATTTGGAATACGATACACGATAATTTATACAGTAGCAGTAATATATAGAAATTATATATAAATATGTCGGAAGTGAAAGCAGAATGAGCCATTTAAGAGAACGTGATTTTGTTATGGCGAATCGCTGGAAACTGAAATGTTTCTCAACGCACAACAAAACATTAATATTAATGAACTAAGATCGTAAGCATTATTTAGCTGTAAGCGCCAATTAATTATCATTACATCTTTTTATACTCGTACACTTGTAATATTTTTCCTACTCGAAAAAATCGTTCACTTTTAGGCATATAAAACGCAAACGCATTGAAATAAATTATAGATGTATATTGTATATATATATAAATATAACAATTTAATTGCCATTCAATCGATTGTTGTCGCACAGATTGCTCCAGTCGGGCACATGCTCGTGCCGCAGATACGCCTCCTTCGACAGCGAACGCGACTGAATGAGATCCGTGGCGCCACAAAGAGCGCCGCCCAGCCAGGCTGTGAAATTCGGCTTGCCAATTGTGGACGGGTAGAACTTGAACTGCGGCTCGCCGTGGAAGCGTGTCGCATACTCATTGTCGTTGGCCAGCAGCTGCTGCAGCTCGGCCTTGAGGCGTGCCATCAGACCTTGCACCATGCTGCCGCCGCCCATCACACAGACGCCCTCGATCAGCGCACGACGCACATCGCGACTGCAGTCGAGTATCGCACGCAAGATTAAATGCGGCAAACTATCGCGCTCGTTGCTCTGCTCGAAGAGCAGCTCGTAGACGCTTTCGCGCAGCGTTCCAGGAATCTCGATGACCGCATCATCGTCACAGATGGCATAGGCGACGCTGGGCGGTGGCTCCACTTGCTCCTTGGCCTGCGCACGCTCCAGACTCGTCACAAAGCAGGTGCGTATCTTGATGTCCTCCAGCACAGCCTCGCTGAGCAGCGACTCCTTGACGCCCGTCGCCATCAGCTGGCGCTTGATCTCCTCATGCACCGCCCGACTGCCAAAGCTGTGATCCTTGAAGGCGGACATGATTTGCACGCCACTGAACACGGGCATCACTGTCGTCTCGCTGTAGCCAATGTCCACAACGAGCCCAGTGCTCACGGCCAGCGTGGACAGCGCGGTCAGATGCGAGGGCACAAAGAGCAGCGAGGAGACGTCGAAGTGCAGAAACAAGGCGCGGGCTAGCGTCTCGCGTATGACGCTCTGGCCGCACACGTTCTCCACCAGCACAAACTTGCGTTCCTTGGGACTGACCAGCAGATGCCTGCAAGCAAACAACAATTAATTGCGGTTTAAAGATGAAAAGCGGCAACTCACTTGAAGAAAATCGTTTGCAGAAAGTCGACGAATTGATCGTAGAGCTGATCCGTGTTCGCGTAGTCATAGAGCTGCTTTGTCTCGCCCGTAGTGCTCAGCACCAGCTCTGTGGGTATAATCATCCTGGGATACGCCTCGGCGGCAAAGCCCAGCCTGCAAAACAACAACACAACAAACCCAAAATGGGGCAGCGATGATATCACCTGCTCTGCACAGAGGCAAATTGTAAATTTACGCACTTGGTGTAGGCGTTGCCAATGTCCAGCACAATGGGCGGCTTCTCCTGCATTACGCTCTCGTACAGCGGCATGTTGGAATGCTTTTTGCTTGCCCGGCTTTGGCAAATTCACATACAATAAATTAACAAACAACCAACTTGCTTAGAGCCAATCCCAATACTAATTTCGATTATCGATAAATCACATATGTTTTGCTATCGGCATGCTCAACTGTTGCACAACTGCTGCTCAATTATTGTATCGATAATAGAGCAAAACTGTTGGTCAACACTACAAGCAGCATATCGATAACAGCGCACGATTGTTGCTCAGCACTACTGTAAGAAGAAGAACCACTTCGAAGTTTTGGTTTTGTGTGTGCAGTTTGTTTTTGGCATTAAAAAGTGAATTAATTAGTAAAAATTGCTGTAAATTTTTTGTTGCTTCGAGTAAAACGAGTGCAGATATGGAGGCGATGAAACGTGAATTCAAAAAGCCGGCAGCAAAGCCAATTGAGCGGGTAAGTAAAGCGCCTGCCGAGTTGTGTGCAAAATGCATTAAACACATTTTTTGTAAATAGACAAAACTCAAAAAGCAGAAGAAGCCAAAGCACAAACCCAAAGCAAAACGTTCCAGAGAATACAGCAGCGACTCGGACAGCAGCAGCGAGGATGAAAAGCGGCGCCAAAAGAAGCGCAAAAAGTCAAAGAAGCAGAAGAAGCAATACAGCAGCAGTAGCAGCGAGAGCGACAACAGCAGCGAAAGCAGCTTCGACAGCAGCAGCGACAGCGACTCGGATGCATCGGAGGAGTGGGTGGAGGCGCCAGCTCCTAAGGTGGCTGACAAGAAACACCACAAGAAGTCGCGAAAGTCGAGCAAACACAGCTCGAAGAAGGACAAAAAGCGACGCAAGCAGAGCGAAAGTGACTCCGAGGAGGAGGAGCAGAAGAAGAAGGATCAGGAGGAGCCTGCAAGTGCTGCGCTGCAGCGCGACAACTGGATGACAGACAACGATGCATTCTCGTTGAAGACATTTGCCAAGCAGCGCAAGGAACCGCGCAAAGCGAATGCCGAGCATCAACAGAACAAATACGATCCCGCGCAGAGCAGCCGAGAGCTGAATCCCTATTGGCAGCGCAATGGCACCGGCTTGCCCGGCTTTCAGCGCCCCGCTGAAGAAGAGTCTGCCAGACCGAATGAAGAGCAGCGTCGTCAGCAGGCTCCCAAGTGGCAAAAAGCGGGAGCAGCAGCAGCTGTCGAGGAATGCAGAAAGGAGCACAAAGAGGAGCCGGAGCAGCAGGTAGAGCAGTCGGAGCAGCCAACGGCGCTACTGACGGATGAGCAGCTGAACGCGTTGGCGGCGCGCGCTTTGAAAGCAGAGCTCAAGCAAAAAACACAGCTGGCAGCCGAGCTGAATCAGCAGCTGCAGCAGGCGCGCAAGTTGCGGGAAGAAGCTGGACCAATGCAGCCAAAGCGAAACACGTCTCGTGGCAAGGAGGAAAAGCACGTGCTGCTCACGTGCAGCGATGCCAGCGGCAATGTGCGTCCCTTGCTGCACTCTGCGAGCAGCTCTAAGCCGGATACCAAGCAACAGAAGAAGCGTCGCGTAGAGACGCATGAGGCGGGCGAGCGTGTGCGCTACTTTGCCGACGATGATCGCTACGATATCAAGCAAATGGTAAGCAAGAAGTTCAAACAAAGGCAGTGCTGGTTAATCTCTTTCTATTCCCACTTTTCAGTTTGAGCGCGAGAAGTACGCGACGGCGGCCGACTCGAATTTGGAGTATGCCGAGCTGGTGGCAAAGCACAAGAATCCCAACGACGACCTCGAGGACATTTTCAGCGACAACGCTCGCAAAACGCAGTCACAGGCCAAATGCGAGCAGCGCGAACTGCATCGCGCTGTGCACGAGCACGAGAAGCTGGCGGCCACCATAAGCAACTGCCATCACTGTCTGGGAACGCAGCACGACAAGTCGTTGAATATTTTCCTGGGCGACAAGCTCTACTTGAAGCTGACTCGCTTTGAGGGCCTGCAGGAGGGTCATGCTTTGATCACACCATTTCAGCATGTTGTCTGCGCCATGCAGCTGGACGAGGACGCTTGGCACGAGCTGCAGGCCATGCTCAAGACGTTGACGCGTCTGTTTGCCGCTCAGCGCAAGGATGTCGTGTTCTTTGAGGTGGCCAATCGGCTGCACAAACAGAAGCACATGACCATTCATTGTGTGCCAGTGCCGCAGGAGCAGGGTGAATTGCTGCCGTTCTACTTCAAGAAGGCCATTCAGGAGTCCGAGGAGGAGTGGTGCACGAATCGTCAATTGATTCCCGTCAAGAATCAGCTGTTACACAAGGCCATACCCAAGGGATTGCCGTATGTTTGGGTCAACTTTGGCATCGGCTCGGGTTTCGCTCACATCATCGAGGATCCAGCGCGCTTTCCAGCCACTTTTGCGCTGGAAATTATTGGTGGCATGCTCAACTTGAATCCGAATACCTGGCGCAAGCCGCGCAAGGCGACTTACTCGCACCGCAAGGTCAAGGAGTATGCTGATCTCTGGGCCAAATGCGATGCAAACAAAGAGTAGAAAAAGAACTGTGATATCAATAACGGAAAAATAAAAGCACTTCAGAATAAACAAGCAAAAAAATGTAAATCAAAAGGGCACTCACGAAAAATGTACTGGAAATACAAGGTAAATAAGCTTATATAAAGCCATACTTCAAGTAGCATATTTCAAATATTCGTTTAAGAAGCTGTTGTGCGGTGTGACCAAGTAGCAAAGTTCGAAAATCGACTAAATATACCAAACTACAACAGTTGCCACCTGGTTGCACAGCATATGGTAAATATTGGTATGTTTGCAAAAAGCAAAAAAGTCGCTTAATTTAAACATCTTATTCTTCAAAATGTATTTAAATATGCTTCGCCGTGATCAAACGTGCGTGAACAATTTTTTTTGCTGAAATTCGATAAAGCAAAACGATAAATGTGGAGCTGAAACCAAATGATAAGCGAGTAAAACGTATATTTTACAGCTAATAAGGTTAACCAGTGCCATGCTGTATTAATTAAAATTTGTATTATTGTAATGAAATCATTATCCACCTCTTCTACACACTAGTGTGTTTATTTTATGTTTGCCAATAATTTGTATCGATAACACATTCGATTATTTGACATTACAGCACTAAACAAATGTTGGTCCAGGTGGCAACATTGGTGCGGCCACAATAAGCGCAGCCAACTTCGAGCGTCTTGTTCTTTTTTCCGGTTGACTTTGACAAGAAAGGTAGTGCTCGCGTTCGTTGAAGTGAATAAATTTTTTTTTTTTACTCAAATAATATTGTTTATGCCAAACAATAAATGAAAATGTGTGTGGCACCAGAGTGCAAGAGTGAAAGCAACATATGAATGGCTTAAAAATTATATACTAAGCAATTAAATGCTACCAAAAGCAAGAAATTCGCATGAATTTTCGCTCAACGTTGTTTGTGCCTTGTGTTTGCATGTGTGCGTGTGAAACGTGCATGTGTATGTGTGAATTGAGTGTGATTGCTTGAGTGTGTGTGTGCGAATAGCAACGTGTTTAGCAACGATTTAATTGAATGTTTCTCTCTTGTTGTTCAGATGCCAGGTGTCACAGTGAAGGATATTGACCAGCATGCGGTTACCAAGGCGGTGGCAGTTTTCCTTAAGAAGTAAGTTGTCGCTGCACAACACTAGTTAATGCCCCAACATAACCTCACTATCTAATGTATGTTTTTGTTTTTGTTTTCATAGGACTGGCAAATTGAAGGTGCCCGACCAGATGGACATCATCAAGACCGCCAAATTCAAGGAGCTGGCCCCCTACGATCCCGACTGGTTCTATGTGCGTTGCGCCTCGATTCTGCGTCACTTGTACCACCGCAGTCCCGCTGGCGTCGGTTCGATCACCAAGATCTACGGTGGCCGCAAGCGCAACGGTGTCCATCCCTCGCACTTCTGCCGTGCCGCCGATGGCGCTGCCCGCAAGGCCCTGCAGGCTTTGGAGCACGCTCGCCTGGTCGAGAAGCATCCGGAGGGTGGCCGCAAATTGAGCTCGATCGGACAGCGTGATTTGGATCGCATTGCCAACCAGATTGTGGCCAAGCAGCGCGATGCCGCCAAGCAGACGGGTCCCATTGTTATTTCCAAGTAAACATGTAGCATCCAATGTGTCTGGACACCGCGCGCCCGAACTCTAAACATATTTTTTAGACTTCTACTGTAAGCGTTTTTTCTGAGATGAATGAAAAAAGAATTAAAAAACCAACCACAATCACAAAAGTCTACAAATCATGCGTGTAACTACTTCCAACATTTGCTTTCTGCTGTTCCACGCGCTCTCAAGCAAAGATCATCTGGGAATTGTGCTGCAGGAAGTGTCTCGTAGACGATGACGACAACATCGGAAAGCGTGCTTAGGATATGGGATAAATGCGGATTTGTTGTGTTAGTTAATTGTTGTGTAGATAGAAGATGATTATGATAACGATGCAAATTCATCTCGCGAGGGAGAAATTACAACTTGGAGGCGTTCAGTGGGCAATTTATACAGTATGTCAAATTGATTATTACATTATTAGTTTAGCATCGAGCTCTATTTGCGAAAATAACGCAAGCAACACATTTTGTCAACGTTGACTATTACCAACACAACACTAAACATTTCAAGAGCATTTAGTATACGAGCGTAGACATGGACTTACAAACATTGTCAATTGCCGCTAAGCAACATTAATACAATCTAAAAGAACGCCAATTAATGTTTGCTCGAAATGTATTAGATAAAAGTAGACCGCTCCAATTTTATATAGTAGTTTAATCAGTGGCTTACAACTCACAATTTTGTATTCATTGTGTACCTATATATATATATATATATATATACATAGGTATTGACAGATAATTAGAAATACTCAAATGGAACATCAATGTACATCAATGAAAAATTGGTTATAGATTCCCAGTGGCATTGAGCATTTTGTTCAAATTAATTCATTTGTTATCAAAATTTATAAAGTGAAAATGTATCCACTTTAATTATTACACGAATTACCTTGTACGTTGTAGTCATTTTGATGACTATACGAAAATAGGTAAAACCCAAAATCAAAATTCAAATAATATGTGAATCTTTCAAATCAATTGCTCTGCCCACAACATTGTAATAGATTAATTTAATCCTTTACTACAATCAAATTAGCTAAAAGTTAAGTGATTAACAGCTATCCATCCATCCGTTGGAGATAGTCTTTCTGCGACTTTAAGAGCTAGAACCAACAAATTGGATGAGCATAATGCTCCAGTACATATGCATATTTTATTTATGGAGGCAATCCGGGTATCTTTGAGTCGCGCATCTTATGCAAATTAGAACGAGAAGGCAGTTGTCTTCCGTCTCAGCTGCGGCTCTCTCGCTCACTCCAGACTTGCTGTCTCGCTCCAACTGAATCTGTGAATCTTGCAAAGAAAGAAACATTGCTGGACAATTGAGTGCTACTTCAATTTTTTTAATTGGTAAACATCTAGAGTAAGTTTACGAATGTTGATGTTTTAGACTTAGGACTAGTTTGTATGTTAAATAGTTTGCATCTAAACTATTGGCCAATGATGGACAAAAGTGGGGCAGGACTGTTGTCAAACCCTGTCCAGCGCCTCGACCATGACGATGCTGTTGCCACGAATGACGACCATTCCGATGCTGTTCTTGGTGTTGTCCTTGCACTCCTCCACGGTGTCGTCGAGCACCACGTTCATGAAGGGATCGAAGCCGCGCAAAATGCCGGTGACTGCGCGGCCGCCATTCAGCTTCAGCATCATGCGCTTGTCCATGTACCTGCAATGGCCAGATTATATGTTAATTCACAAGCACGCAGTCAAGTGGGTAGGAAATACTTACTTCTTCAACTCTGGAGGATGTGCTTTTGACATTTTAGTGCAATTTTTGGTGTAAACGAAAACAAATCAAGCTAAAATACAATGCGGCAGTGAAGAAGAGAGTGACCGTCGACTAAACGTTTACCCAGTGTTGCAAAATGCGTGTGTGCGACATAAATATACTAAATACCAACACTCCTAATAATCGAATAGTGGACTGAAGGTAATCTTTTGAAGTAATTTCTAAAAATCGTTTTACTTTATTTACGTATTTAAATTTATTTTAAAAAAATATTTACATGGGAAAGAAATATTTAATTTTCATTATTTTTATATTTTGTGTAGTGCTAATTGACATAGTATATTTTGCAAACCCAAGTGCTGGCCACATACTATTATCGATATATCGATAGTGCCAGCTCTAGCTAAGCAGCAAACATAGCCAACGATAACTGCTAGCATCGGCAATTAATATATTTTTTAAGTTTATTTTTATATTGTGTTGAGCCCACTTGAGTTAATTTTTACGTTTCATTTCGTTTCGTTTCCAATTGTATTTATTTGTGTTGCGACAACAATTGGAGAGTGCCTTGCCGAATGTTAGCCCCCAGTGATAATGTGTGAAAGTCGATTGAAAGCGCATAACACGAAATCTACATAAATCGCATCGTTGTCGTCGCCGTCGCCATGTCTGTGTATGGCTGAGCTGCGTGCGTGTGTGTGCAAGTCCGTGTGTGTGTGCCTGTGTGTGCGTGTGTGTGTGTGAGAAGACTTTTGTCGCCGTGAGACGTTTGTTGGGCCAAAAGGGCGGGTAAAAGAAAAGTCAACAAACTGCGAGAGCGAAACGGAGGTTGCCGCTCTTGTTGCTGTTGCTGCTGCAATTGACAACGCCATAACGGAACACGCGAAAATGTTTAGCAAGAAGAAGAAGAAACCGCTGATCTCGATGCCGAGCAACTTCGAGCATCGCGTGCACACGGGCTTCGACAAGCGGGAGAACAAATACGTTGGACTGCCGCTGCAATGGGCCTCGATCGTGGGCAACAATCAGATACTGAAGTCAAGCAATCGCCCGCTGCCCCTCGTCGATCCCTCGGAGATCACGCCCACCGAGATCTTGGACCTGAAGACGATTGTGCGTCCGCATCACAACAACAACAAGGCGGACACCACATCGCTGAACAGCAGCAGCAGCCACATGATGATGATGGCGACAACGACGCCCAACGCTGCTCCCGCGCTTGCCACAGCCATGATGCCGATGCCCGGTGCCGCCATGGCGGGTGCGGGCATTGTGCTGCCCAAGACGTCGCATGTGGCTCGCTCCAATTCGCTGCGCAGCTCGAGTCCGCCGCGCGTGCGTCGCGTGGCCAACGTGCCGCCAGCGGTGCCCGAGGAGGAGGCGGCACCATCGAGTGCCACGCCCTACAAGCCGCCACAGCAGCAACAGCAGCAGGCGGCTCACAACATGCTCTATCCCAGTGCCAGTCAACATCCACACTCACATGCACATGCACATCCTCATGCACATCCTCATCCGCATCCGCATGCCAATGCGAATGGAGGCGCCATCGGTCCCTTGGCTGTGCGCACCGAGGCGCCGTATCGCGGCAGCAACGCCAACATGCAGCAGCAGCAGCAGCAGACGTCGCCCGTCAGCTCCGTGGCGAGTGCCACGCGCTCCACGCACTCGCATTCCACCAACCCACAACTCAACAACAACGGCCAGAACTATCCACTCTACCCCGCCACACAACAACAACAACAACAGCAGCAGCAGCAGCAACCAAAGCTTGCGGGCCCCGATCAGAACCAGAATCAGCATCAGAAGACGGCGTCGCGCGCCTCCAGCAGCAGCGGCAATGCGGCCGCCTTGGCTGCGGCGGCACAGCAGACGCAGCCCAAGCAGGAGCAGCGTCTGACACACGAGCAGTTCCGGGCCGCCTTGCAGATGGTCGTGTCCGCCGGTGATCCGCGCGAGAATCTCGAGCATTTCAACAAAATAGGCGAGGGCTCGACGGGCACCGTTTGCATAGCCACCGACAAATCGACAGGTGAGTGGGAACCACGTTTAAATCTCCTTCATATTGGTTAATCCTCCATTGTGTTTGCAGGTCGCCAAGTGGCAGTCAAGAAAATGGATCTGCGCAAGCAGCAGCGACGCGAGCTGCTGTTCAATGAGGTGGTCATCATGCGCGACTATCACCATCCCAACATTGTGGAGACCTACTCCAGTTTTCTGGTCAACGACGAGCTCTGGGTGGTCATGGAGTATCTGGAGGGCGGCGCTCTCACCGACATTGTGACGCACTCGCGCATGGACGAGGAGCAAATCGCCACCGTCTGCAAGCAGTGCCTCAAGGCGTTGGCCTACTTGCACTCACAGGTGCGTGACCAGCATAAAGCGTTGACAATGTGCCGACAATGCATCCAAGTTTCTTTCTTTTTTGTCAACACACCTCACATCACATCGCACACACTTTCTTTGCGACCCGCTTTCGCAACTTTGCTTCGCCCTCTTTTGTGTGGTTTCCATTTACCAATTGTTATTCGATATGTGGGTGGCGTGGCGTCCACGGCGCCCGCTTGACCCTCCGCCCAACAGCCGCGTAGAAGGCGAACTAGTCGCCTTGTCCGTCCGTCTGTCTGCTCAATCTCTGCAACTATTGCCACTTAATTCGCTGACCAGACAAGTCTAGCTTTAAAGTTTGCTTTGCAATTGTGCTACGCCCACTTCAAAGTGCAAACGCAACTTAAAAGCAGCAAGATAAATCAAAAGCTAGCGACTAGAGACTTCGTAGTAAGCATAATTATTTCCCAATTGTAAACAGGGTTGATAACCAGGGCTAACGTTGGTTTAACTTGTACATGAGAAGCATAAGCAAAGTTGTTTATTTATAGAGCTAACTTAATTATGATGAAATTATAAGCTAGTTTGTTTATTTTTTACTACGGCAGCGTAGGCCTTCAGCACTGTGGTTGTGTTCTTTATTTATTTCTTTTACATTATTAGTTATTTGTTTTAATATTTAATAATGAAGTTACTTATTTATTTTGTTGCTTATTATGTATTTAATGGTACAGGATTGCTAATTTATTTGAATGATAAGTAACTATCCCATTTAATTGTACACGAGAAATAGGCTGTAAATGGTTTTGTATTTCGTATAGAAAAATTCCTTGTGGGCATCTGTTTATTTATTTATCATTTCTTGTAGCTTGATAATAATGTTTCCCTTTGTTGCTTCGCTTTCAGGGCGTCATCCATCGCGACATCAAGTCGGACTCGATTCTGCTGGCCGCCGATGGGCGCGTGAAGCTGTCGGACTTTGGCTTCTGTGCGCAGGTGTCGCAGGAGCTGCCGAAACGCAAGTCGCTGGTGGGCACACCGTACTGGATGTCGCCGGAGGTCATCTCGCGCCTGCCGTACGGACCCGAGGTGGACATCTGGTCGCTGGGCATCATGGTCATCGAGATGGTCGATGGCGAGCCGCCGTTCTTCAATGAGCCACCTCTGCAGGCGATGCGACGCATTCGCGACATGCAGCCGCCGAATCTAAAGAATGCTCACAAGGTGTCGCCGCGTCTGCAGTCCTTCCTCGACCGAATGCTCGTCCGAGATCCGGCGCAGCGGGCCACGGCCGCCGAGCTGCTGGCGCATCCGTTTCTGCGGCAAGCGGGGCCGCCATCGCTGCTAGTGCCGCTAATGCGCAACTCGCGACACCACACCTAGGAAATGGACTGTGGACAATGGACAAAGGATACGAGCAGACCGTTTATTTTTTTTTTTTAACTGTTTATTGTTTAGTTTGCATTCAAGTTAATAATGTAGTATTATTAGTTATTGATTGGCTTTGCTTTTGACCCAAAATGGTTTTGCGGCAACTGTTACTTAACTCTCGACCACATTCCACAACCACATATCCACATCCAAATCGACATCGACATCTGTATCCAGCTGCTGCTCCAGCTCCAGCTTCATCGCCATCTCCAACTCCAACTCGAACTTCAATTTCAACTGCAGCTATTTAAATCAACTCTCAAATTGTTATTGTTAAATGTAAACGAAGCGAAGGAATTGCCAGCGCAATCTGTGCCTTTATCACACTCTACACTATAATGTGGCCATGGTGGACACAACATGGTCACGCCCCCCGCCCACGCCTTAGCACATTGCAAGTTTTTTTGGCAACGGGGGCAACACTCGACTCGACTAGATCCTGTAAACGGAATACACTTTATATATATAAACATTTTTTTATTTCACATATATATATGTATGTATATATATACACCTATAACTGAACTATGCTACTGCTCTCTCTGTCTATCTATCTCTCTTTTATCATGTTGAGCGCTCTTTAAGCTTGTTCGAATAAGAGAAATGAATGTACGAATATAAATAACATATGTATGTAAACTATAAGCTGACGAATTGAGAACAACGAATATGCATTCCCCTCCACCCCCTCCCTTCATAACCGATATGTATTAGCCGAGTCTGTACTTATTGTCTACTATATTGTCTAACCATTGAATTCCAACTTATGTATAGCAACTATTTATATCGTATATATAAGATACCAACAAGAACCATAACAACAACAGCAGTAACGATAACGCTAGCGATAACGATAACATGCTCTCGATACATGCTCGATACGCATTACATTCCCAATAAAACCCTGCCCTCTCTCTAAGTATATATATATATATATTGTATTTTTTTTAGACATTCTAGTTTACAGTGTTCTGTAATTATATATAAAACCAACAAACAACAAAATAAACATATACATATATATCGAAACATATTGTACAGTATATATTCAATTGGGATTTGAAAACGGGCTTAAACTCGACTATATCCTTGCGCATTTCAAAAGGATATGTCGCATTCAATTATCTATATCGAACTGTAGCGTTTGCCATCCACAAATATGACAGTCATCCTAGGATCGTAACATGTAAAATTTGCCTCAAGAAAGTGGAAAAAATCCTGCGAAAACACAAAATCCGGTATAACTCCCAAACCGTAAGGACGAAGGACTTGTCCTTTGGCCATTCGATAGAGCATATAAATACGCACAGTTTGACATACGACTTGCCAGGATATGCAAGGACATTCAGGAGTTAGAGCTAATTTTCTGTATACAAAAAAGTCCTGCTATCTCGGCTCCTGTAAGGATTTTCGTCCTTTTTATTGCACTTTCAGAAGTTTTGGCTCAAGGACTATCTGCATGCCAAAGGACATCCTCGTAGTCCTTCAAATGGCCGAGATACAGGACATTTTTTGGTTTTTACCCAATTTTTGCATACTCCCCCCCTTGTAGAATTTTCAAGTGAAATTTTTTGTTTGATCCTTGAAATCCTTGAATGCAGATCGATAGCTTAGACTCCAGGGAGCACAAAAATGCATGTCCTGTCGATGTCCTTTTGGAAATGGCTGAGTTACATCAATTACAAAAATGTCCTTTTTAGAAAAGTGGCTCTAACTCGGCCAAATCCTGCCGCATTTTCGCAGGACATGTTTTGCTAGGATCGGCAGGACGAACTCTACCGATCTGCATCAAAAAAATATGGGGTCATCTAAGGATCCAACACTTGTAAAATTTCAGTCCAAGGGACGCTGATAATATGCTAAAAACACAAAATCAAGGATATCTCGGAAACTACAAGGACGATTTGGATGTCCTTCGGCCAGATGATGGGCCTAATCAATACGCATCGTTTGACACAGGACTCGACAGGATACGCAAGGATACGCCAGAGTTATAGCTAATTTTCTGTATGAAAAAAATCAGGATTTTCTCGGCTCCTGTAAGGATATTCGTCCTTTTTATTTTTTGATTCGATAGAGTACAGTTGGCACTATTTGTGTTCCAAAGGACATCGCTGTAGTCCTTCAAATGGCTGAGATAAGGACGATTTTTCGAATTTTTTGCGATTTTTGCATGTTCCCCCCTTGTAGAAATTTAGGGCAATATTTTGTTAAATAAATGTCCATATCTCGGCCAAATCCTGCCGCATTTTCGCAGGACATGTTTTGCTAGGATCGGCAGGACGAACTCTACCGATCTGCATCAAAAAAATATGGGGTCATCTAAGGATCCAACACTTGTAAAATTTCAGTCCAAGGAACGCTGAAAATGTGCTGAAAACGCAAAATCAAGGATATCTCGAAAACTACAAGGACGATTTGGATGTCCTTTGGCCAGGTGGTAGGTATTATTAATACGCATCGTTTGACACAGGACTCGACAGGATACACAAGGATACACAAGAGTTATAGCCAATTTTCTCCAGAGCAAATTTTGATTTTATCTTGGCTCCTGTAAGGATATTCGTCCTTTTTATTGCACTTTCAGAAGTTTTGGCTCAAGGACTATCTGCATGCCAAAGGACATCCTCGTAGTCCTTCAAATGGCCGAGATACAGGACATTTTTTGGTTTTTACCCAATTTTTGCATACTCCCCCCTTGTAGAATTTTCGAGTGACATTTTTGCTGACATCCTGCAAATCCTGCAGTTCGATAAAGGATACGACCGTGAAATACACCGATTGTTTGTTGTATTTTTCGTAATATTTTCATTTTGTTTTATTTTATTCTTGTTGTTGTTCTGTTTGTTGTTGTATTTGTTTGTTGTTTGTTTTATTTAATAGTTTATAAACTGATAAGGTGAATAATAAGTAGATGAATATGGTGAGTGAGGGGGCGTGGCTGGGGGAGGGGGGGGGCGGGTGAATAATAGTGCAGGCATTCATGAGGTATTCGTATTCCAGCGGAATACACATACACATGCCTCAGCCTGTCTGTGTGTGTGAGTGTGTGTGTGTGAGTGTAGTTGTACGTGTGTGTGTTGGTGTGTGTGTGTACTAAGAACTAAAGGGCAGCTCGTAGGGCTGCCAATAGCTAGCCATGAGTGTGAGCGAGAGAGCAAGAGTGCGGAGAGAGGGAGAGAGAGAGCGAGCGAGAGTGAGGGAAAAGGAATATATATGTATATATAGCATATATAGCAAGCACACGTCGAGGACGCTTTAGTTGCGCTTCCTCAAGGCGAGGCGACTGCTGAGCGGACGCTTGGGCTTCGGCTCCTCCTCCTTCTGCTGCTGCTCGGACTCCTCGGCGGCGGCATCGGCCTCCGGCTCCGACTTCACGGGCTTCGTCAGCTTGCGGCGGCTCACTAGACAGAGAGATAGAGAGAGAGAGAGAGAGCGGGAGTGAGAAGAGGATCGAGAGAGAGAGAGAAGGTTTTACTCTACTTACAGGCAGCGTTGCCTTTGTAGCCCTTGCCGGCGGCGGCAACTGGAGCGGGAGCGGGCGCTGCGGCGGCAGCTGGAGCGGACTCCTCCTCCTCCTCGTCGTTGGTGGTCTTCTTGGCGGGCTTGCTGACCGGCGCCTTCTCGGCACGGTGTTTCTTGGCGTTCTGCTGGCGACGCTTCAGCGAGTTGAGGAAATCGTCGTTGGAACGGAATGGCCGAATCACGGGTCCCACCTTCTTGGGCGCCTCCGTTGTGGTGGTCGTTGAGCTCGCCTGCGCCGCGGCCGCATCGTCGCCCTCATCGCCATACTGTCCATTGTCGCCAGCGCCGCCGGCCTCCTCATTGTACTCATCCTCTTCGCCGGCATCGTCGTGCACTGGCGCCGCCGTTGTGGTCGTCGTTGGCTTGCCCACCGCCTTGCCCACCGGGCGACGCAGTGCAGCGATCCTCTTCGCCGGCGATGCGCTCGCTGGGGCGCCCTCCTCCTGCGATGCCACCAGGCCGTAGCACAGTGCGCAGATGATAAAAAGCAGGCAGCTGATGGAGGAAACAAAACAAAAATGCGGGTCAGAATTGAGGTTAAGATATATATTTTGTAAATTGTATATATATTTTAGATATTTTGAAATAATGATTTCATTTCAATTTTTATTTAAAAGTTAAATTATTCCTATTGTTGATTTTGTATAAAGAATTCAAAATTGAAGTTCAATTTAAATCTAAGATTACAAAAATAAATTTGAATTCAATTGAATAAGAGGAGCTTGTTTATATATCAGCATGATATTATATTTCTAGCTAAGACAATTGTTTTTTCTCAAATACCCGAAAATGCCCAAAATATCACAGTTCATTCAAAAATGCTAAAAGTCAAATACAAGGATATGTTTGTACTAAAGTATATATGTTACAAGTACGATAAATTTGTACAATACAAAAAATAATAGTATATAGTAATATAGAAGACAATCTAATCAATGAATGAATAAATTTGATCGAATAAAATAATGTCTAATAAACTATACTTCGTTTATAGTTGATCTACAAAATGTGTTATACTTATTTTAAATAAATAAATTTAAAAATTCCCATGTGGAGTAACCCAAGTGCAGAAAATTATATTTTCTACTTGCATAATTACAAAAGTCTGTTATAGTTTGTCAGTCATCAATGCCTTAAGAGTAAAACTAAAAGCTGCACTTGGTGCAAAATTCTCAGAAAATAGAAAAAATCAATTTAATTCAATTACTTGGAAATCGAATTATTCTTTGAGGTTAAACATAACCTGAGTAAAATAAATAGGTGCAAGAATTTACAGTGTTAGGCGTGTCCAACACGTAAAATATCTCGAACCGTTAATTAAAGAATTTCTTGCAGTTCTCAATTGCGGCAAACGCAGCCGAACGAAGTTTGAGGTTATAGCCATGGCGATATCGGAGCCGATGCCGAAGCCGATGCAAATGATATAATAGGAAACATTCTAGAGTCTCTTGAAAAATGCTGTTTAACGACCACGAGGTGGCGGCCAGGTAATTAAAAATAAAATTCAGTCAATTCCAATTGAAATACTCTAGCGGCAATTGGCAGTTATCGCTCAGCAAAAAAAAAGAAGTGAGGTTATGCTCGAGGCGTTGTGCTGTCTCGTTTAACGGGTTGTGGCCAGAACCTGAATCGCTCTGAAATATATACTATATACGGTAGATATGTATATGCATGCGAGCCATCATGAATATGAATAACAGCGTCTAATTTGAATATCAATATTAATACGAATCGAATACGAATATGAATATGAATATGTATTTATTTTTTTTTGTGTGCTTTGCATATATGCGACAACTATTAATATTCATGTGCAGCATCAATATATGCTAAGATCAGCACTAAGATATGTATGCGTATAGTGTGTGAATTCGGCAGCCCGAGAGATGTGCTAACTATTATTAATGCCTAAAGGTCACTCAAACGGGTTTCTCTCACTTTCGATTTTAAATTTATTCGATTACGAATACTAATCTTGCCCTGTTTCTGTTTCGGTTTCAGTTTCTGTCTCTGCTGCCTTTTTTTTATATATTTTTTTTGTTGCTGTCTGACGCTGTTTCTGTATCTATCAAATGTATTTGTTTTTTTCTTCTGTTTTTCTTTTCCGTTTCGATTTCGGTTTCTGTTTGTTTTTTTATTTGTTGTTTCTTGTTTCTGGGCACTTTGCCGATCTGTTTATACACTTGCTAATAACTATATTTTTTTATTGCAATATTTTAATATATTTTAAGCAAGCGCCGAAATTTCCTGATTGTTCCTGATTTACTTACTTATTTGTCAGTGCTACAGCAGAGACTTAGGCAACGAACTTGCTGTTAGTTCTCGGAAAGACTTAGGCAGCGAACTTGTTCTAAATTCGTCGAAAGACTTAGGCAACGAACTTGCTTCCTGCAAAAGACTTAGGCAGCAAACTTGTTCTAATGTAAAGAAAAGATTTAGGCAACGAACTTGATGTCAATTCCAGAAAAGACTTAGGAAACGAACTCGCAGAACACACAAGAAAGGACTCGAACTTGTTCTTAATTAAAAAAAGACTTAGGCAACGAACTTGCTGTATATTCGAGAAAAGACTTAGGCAACGAACTTTGTTTGAGGTTCGGGAAAAGACTTAGGCAACGAACTTTATCTATCTTCAAAAAAAGACTTGGGCAACGAACTTGCTTGCCCTACCTGAAAGGACTTCGGCATCGAACTTGTTCTTAATACGAAAAAAGACTTAGGCAGCGAACTTGCTGTATATTCGAGAAAAGACTTAGGCAGCGAACTTGTTCTACGTGCAAGCAATGACTTGGGCAGCGAACTTGTTTTGTAGCTGGCAGCTACGACACGACACACGATACGCGATAGTCACGAATCACGACTCACGATGCACGATGCACGACGGCGTCTTTAAGGCCAGAGTTGGGCTGCGCCCCAATGCAGCCGTTGTTGCTGCGCCTTCTCGCAAAAGGAAACAGGTGCTTATGCAAAAGGTAACAACAACAGCAACAGCAACAGTTGTAAACCAGTTGCCAGCGGTTGTTGTTGTTGCTGTTGTTGTTGCTGGCAGCAGCAGCGCCAGAATAAATTGAAATGTGCACATGATCGGCACATGCAATTGGCTAATAATGGTAAAATGCGCGCACACACAGACAAGTCATGAGGGAGAGGCTCAAAAGCAGCCACTCCCCCCGCCACTCTCCTCTCCCCACTCTGCCCCCATCAATGTTGTTGCTGGTGTCTAAGACGACGACGACGACGACGACAAACAAAACTTCCAAGTGAATTTTTGCCTCCAGCTGACACGTCGCACGCTTGTTGCAGTTGTTGCTGTTGTAGTTGTGTTGTTTTATTTTTAGCTCAACATTGTACAGTTGTTGCTGTTGTTGTAGCTGTTGCTGTCGGGTTGCATCTTTTCGCATTGATTAGGGTCAACTGTGGCATGTCGAAGCGAAGCGAAGCGGCAACTCTTTGCATTTCAATCGCCGCCAGCTTATGCAACAATTGTGCCATGCCATGGAAAGGTGAAAGGCGTCGTCGACGTCGTCGTCGCCGTCGTCGTTGTTGTTGAAGTTGTTGCTGCTGCTGTTGCTGTTGTTGTGGGTGCGTGTTGCTGGCGTGTCTGGAATCGTTAACTTCTTGCCGCGGGCGCTTCTTAAACGAAATTCAAGACAACTTCGCTTCACAGTTGTGGGCGTAGTGGGAGGGGAGAGGCTAAGGGGCAAGGGTCGGCTGTCTGCTTGACATTTGCCTAACCGGTTGCGCCAACAACAACAACAACAACAGCAACAACGACAACAACAACGACAACCACTGGGAAACCGCTACGAGAGCTGACAACACACCCCAAAAAATGCTTGAAGGAATCGGCTTAAAGCGCGGGGAGCTGAAGTTTGGGCTGCGGCTGAAGAAGAACACTATGCGAACCTGTTATATAAGGCAAGGCGGAACCAGGCACGCCACCAACAACAACAACCACAGCAACAACAACAGCAACAACAACAGCAACAACTGCTTTGCTTGATTTGATATTTTTTTGCGGTTTTCGCTTTTTGCTCGCGTCTTTATATATGTATTTATAGTTTATCACATGATTAACATTTCCATTTGCGGAATTAGTTCATGGCGATGGCGTCACCATCATCATCATCATCATCATCATCATCATCATCATCAGCACTACCAACTTCATTATCGTCACCATCTTCATCAACAAACAAAACACTAAAAGCATTTCGTTTTTTTTTTGTTTTCTTCTCCGTTTTTTTTGCACTACACGCCCCCTCCTCAACGCCCCCCCCCCCCCTCGGCAAGCCAGCATAAGCGTAGCTAAACGGGTCACTATGCTAATGGTGGATCTATGGTTATGTGTCCATATACAATTTATATACGCAGCGTATGTTAGATGTGAACAAAATATGTGGGACAGCGTCGCTCTCTTTTAATAGTTTCCTCTACAATTACTATAAAACGTGCTGTGTTGTTGTTGCTGTTGTTGTTGTTGGGCTTTGGCTTAGTTAGTTGTCGGCCAAGTGGGTTCAATAACGGTGCATTGTGTCGGCCCCAAGTGCGCGTACGTGTTACGACTGCAACAGCAACTAAAACAACAGCAACAACAACAGCAACTCGCTCCAATCGATTCAGTTTTGGTCGCAGCAAGTTCGTTGCCTGAGTCTTTTGATCGCTGTGTTACAGAGCAAGTTCGTTGCCTGAGTCTTTTGGCTTACATTGAATTTGGCTTATGAAATTGCTTTGGCATGCACGCATGCATGTGTTAGTGTGCGTATGTGTGTGTGTCCATGTGTGTGTGTGTGTGTGTGTGTTTAACACCTTGTTGCCAATTTGCAACAGTTTTTGGCAAAGTCCTTGAAAATAACTTAAGAGATTTCAAACAACAAAAACCTTACACGCTATTGCTATCCCTCTCCCCCTCTCTCTTGCTCTCTCTCTGTCCCTCTCGCTCGCTCTTGTTGCGTATTCTGGTTTGTGGTATGCACATTGATCTGATCTCTCTTATTTAAATAAATATTGCATAATGCGCGCGATTTTTGTGCGCAAAATGAAATGAAACGCATGTAAGACAACAACAACAACAACAGCAGCAGCAGCAACAGTTGCCACAACAACAACAGCAACAGCAGCAGCAGCAACATGCCCCGCCCCCCAAAAAATAAAAATCAAAATAAATAAAAGCAGCAAGCGAAACTAAATTAAAATCCTGATCTTGCCGTCAAATTGGCGCTTGTTGCGCTTGCTGTTGCCGTCGCTGGTTGCTGCTGTTGTTGTTGCTGCTTTGATTAATTCCCCCATGCGCCATGCGATTAACATACATATTAATGAAAACTGCGCCCCTCGGCGATCCCCGCGCTGTCTGTCAGCTTGCATTAAAAGTGCAACCGTTAATTTACAAGACAACGCCGCAATCAGCAACAGCAGCAACAGCAACAGTCGCAACGCCTGCTAATTAATCCATACTTTATTTACGCCTGTCGCTGCTGCCCAGCACTGCCCCCCTCCCCGTGGCAGCCTTCACTTTACAGCCAGCTCAACGCAGCTCGCATGCCATTTTGGCCAAGCAGCAGCCACATGTGTTGCTGTCGTGCAGACGACAATAGCAACAGCAACAACAGCAGCAGTTGCTCAGCGCGCGACCTTGAAACATTTCTTTCAATCAATGCAATGACAGATAGACAGACGGACGGACAGACAGACGGACGGACGGACGGATGGACAGAGAGACGAAGCAGCAATATGAGCAGCAACAACTGATTGCCGCTGGCAGCTGGGAATTGGCATTTGCCATTTCTTTGTTGCCGGCAAATGCCAGAGCAGCAGCAACATAATCGCCAGCCATCGTCATAATGAGCTTAACTTTGGCATTTGCCACAGCCGCAGCAACAGTTGTCGTTGTCTTTTTTTATTGCTCGTTGCTGGCGTGTTAAAGTTCAAATTGCAATGCGCTGCAGCTGCAACAAGTATTTGTGTGTGTGTGTGTGTGTGTGTGACAATTGCAGAGAACAAAAAAAAAACTAGTGCATTTGTCACTCCGATAAATCACAAGTAAATCCAAAAAAATAAATAAATATCAGTACGAAAAAAAAATGATATTAATATATTTAAATGTCTCACTCACATGTTGAAGTACTTCATTTTGTGTGTGTGTGTGTGTTGGTGTGTGTGTGTGTTGGGTTGTTGTATTGCTGGTTTTGCAAAACTTGAAATTTGCGCAAAAAAAACAGAAACAAAAAACGTTTGAACGGTGTTTGAAAACGCGCGAAACGATATCGACAACAAAGTGCACGAGAAAAAAAGTGAACTGAACTGAACTGAACTGAACTGAAGACGAAGCACACACGAAGTTTGAAGTCTGAAGACTGAAGAGGACTGAAGACTGGAGACTGGAGACAGCGGACAACAGACAGCAAACAGCAAACAAACAAACAGATTTAGAGAGATGTGTGTTGCTTAAGCCACCGATCACGATCGACTTCTAGAGGCTGACTGAACGTTACTTATGCCGTCTGCATGCAGTTAACCTACGGCGGCCATCCAATATTTTTGCGCGCGACGCCGGCCGCGACGTCGGCAGCGACAACAGGTTGCGCTCCGCCCTAGCACTGGGGCAGCCGACCAGGCCACCACAGCGAACGGGGGGGGGCGGGGGGCGGGGCACAGGCTCTCGCTCGATCGTATGCAAAGCAAAGCCAAGCAAAGCAAAGCGAGGCAGGCAGGCAGGCAAAGAGTGCTGCAGGAGCACTTCTGGTTTCAGCCAATTTGTCACTCGCTCGCTCACTCGCTCGCTGCTGCTGCTGCTGGTGCTGCTGCAGTCGACTTCGACGTCAACGTCGACGGCGCCGTCGACGCCAGCGGCGCGGTCGGCGCCATTTGTGGCTTTTGTATGCTATGCAGCGACAGGTTTTTGCCACGACGTCGTCGTTGCCGCTTGGCTTTTAGGTTTGGCTTTTATTTTAGTGGCATACCCTGTAGGCAAGCAGCTGCCAGCAAAGGGTCGCTTCGCCGCAGCAGCTCAGCTTGCCACACCATCTGAAAGGAGACATTGCCGAAGCAGACAAAGTTGTGGAGAGATGCACATAAATGGAGCATTGAGAAGGTTTCTATTATATCACGAAACTAACTGAGTAAAATAAATTTAGTGAATGTACAAAACGATTCTATTAAAATCCAGGGAAACAAATGATTTACGTCAAATAAATTCAAAATATGAAATACAGACTAAAATGAAATACAGACAAAAATGAATCAATTCATAAAATAAATTAAATGAATCAAGAATAAGGTGGATTCATAAATGTTTCTATTAATAATGCAAAGTGCAGTAAACTATAAAATAATGTGTCATTTTATCAAACAAGTAAATGTCAAAATATTTCCCATCAAGTTTTATGTAAATTCAGCTCAAATTATACCGTACAAAGTAATTACAAAAAGACATGATTGAGGTATAAAGAAAAGCAAATGTTTCAGTCAAGAAAATGTGAAATAAATATAAAATAAATTAATCAAGTTTAATAAAATTGCTCGAAATATTTGTAATAAACAGAAAAACGTATGGTATACATTCGAAATTAAATAACGCATATAAGGTTATATCAAGAATTTAGTAAATTGTGAAAAATGTAAAGAAATGTATGTTGTAAAAGACAACGTGAAAGAAAATTTGAAAGAAACAAATATTGTATAATAGATAGATAGATATGCGTTCTAAGTAACTACCAAGGTTTGTCATCATTACAGATTAAATTAAAATACGAATTAAATTAAATTCATCACGAAATAGGAATTCTTTTGAAAATAAAAGTTGTATTACATTTAAAATGCGTTAAAATTTTAATCAATTCGCCCAAGAGTAATGATTATCGCCTTATCAACTTGGCCTATAATCATTATCTTTTAAGTAAAACAAAGCAGTAGTAATTGTGTCTTCAATGGATCTACCAAAACAAAAAAACATTCCATTAAATAAAGAACACATAAATCGCAAAAATTTTAAAATTCGAATTAATTTGTGAGTAATAGAGTTATAGTTATAGTTCGATAGCGATGACAGGGTAGCTGTCGGTCGAGCATATACCCCTGGCAAGCAGTCGTCGTACCCGCAGTCGGAGTACGTATTTTACTAATTAATTTATTGATTTCGGGCCAATTGTTGCTTTATAAAGATAAAGATGGGCGCTGCTCTTAGAGGCTGTTGCTGTTGCTCAGACCGAGGCTGGTAAATCCCGAACCTACAGACGTAGGTGGCGATGGAGATGGAGGCAGAGGAAGAAGAGGCGACAGACGAAGTGCCAAATCAAGCTGAGGCTGAGGCTGAGGCAGCAGCATGTAAATCTCAAGAAAAAGGCAGTAAAAAGCCAGCAACGAGACGCATTTGCATATGCATATAGATATGCCACGATATATCCCAGCCACATACTATATCCATATAGACATAGCGCAGAGAGGGAGAGAGCGAAAGAGAGAGGGAGAGTTGTTGAATATGCCATTATGTTTTGGCCTTGAACTGATTTGATAAAGCTGGGCGCGGGCGAGACGCTTAATGATAATGCTAATGATGTTAATAATGATAATCGTAATGACGACGAAGACGACCATCTCTCGCGATGGGGCAAGGCAATAAAGCATCTGCGGCTCTGCCGCGCTCTTAATGATCGCTTTGAACTTTTGCAGAACTTCTGGCGAACTTCTGCTCCATGGGCAGCGCTGGCTAATTATGTGGTCACTGCCTGCGGCTGCCACTGTGGCCAGTGTGGCCAACTCGCCTTGAACTACAAAACTCGAAATGTCAACGTCTCGAGGTGGGGGAGACGGAGGAGGCGGAGGAGGAGGAGGAGGGAGCGCAGGGCGGCGTCTCGGCCTAATCCATCCAGCCAGGTTGTAAGACATAAACAAAAAACTTGTTAAATTAATAACAACAAATAACAAACAACACACACACACGCACACAAAAGTAGTTAATAATATACGAGCGGCAATGAAATGAAACCAATTCCAATTTCAATTCGAAATCGAACTCGGAATCGGAATCGACATCAAATCGCATGCAAATGCAGCCAATAATTCCAAAGACCCAAAACCCGAAACCGAAAAGAAAAAAAAAAAGAAACGACACTCTCTTGGCTATATAATATAATATAATGCTATGCTAATCCATTATTATTTTATTATTCCATTTTGGATGCATTACACCGCATTAATATCGCATTTGACATCGCAGACCCCAAAACACGTTCATCTTGGAATCGAATCGACGAAACGATGTTGCAACACTGTGCTGCCCAGCTGCTGCATAAACCATCCACATCTAAAGCCAACCAATGTGGCCATGGGGCACTGCGCACAGGGGATGCAACCGATTCCAACCGATATCGGTTCCACTTTTGCCAAGAACTTCGCGTTGCGGAATTCGAATGAATGTCGATAACAGACGCATTTTTAATAGTTTCCTCATTGTGCAGTTCGCATTGATATTTTAAAAATAACTTGACGTTTTAAAATAAGTTTATTTATTATTGATAGAAAAAACACGTCACTTCATTCATTTAATATGGTGGATTTTTTTTAATTAATTGGCTTTTTGTTTGGCGTCTACAACAGAAATGTGTTATTTTTTTGGCTTTATGAAGTTGTCATTTAATTTTACTGCTATTCTGTACAACTTAAGTTCACTTTATTTCCACTTCAATATCTAATGTTTCAATATAAAACTCCAATATGTTCAACATACACAGTTTTCTTTAGTTTAAGTTTTCACTTCTTATATTTGATTTTCTTTCACCACGCTTTGTAAGCTCAATTTATTCAGAAGATTGAGAGATCCGATCGAGTAGTTTTAACTAAAGTAGTTTCCCCCCTAAAAGTCAGAACAATTTTGCTTACTCGATAAAACTACCGATTATTAAATGCAGTTCTTTTCAACAATTATAAAATTCATAGTTGGGTTTTTTGAAAGCAATATGGAAAGTTTTAGACACATATTTAATAATTTCCTTATGATGCAGTTTGCATTGATATTGATTGCATTTATGAAAACACTTTGAAATAATGGAGACGCACTTTAAATAGAGTTTTAAGACATTTCAATTAATATTGATTGACTTTTTAAAAATAATTTAAATCTATTTAAACGCTTTTTAAATATTTTTCTTCTTGTTGTTGCATGACAATTTGTAGAGAAAATATTCAAGCAATATACTCAAAAGTTAAAAAAAAAACAGATACTTTAAATACTTTTTCACTTTTAGCATACATTTAAAATATACTCCAATAAAAAGAAAAACAATTTTGCACTTACCCGCAACTGCATTTTAAATAAAAGCAAATAAATCCTATAGATGATGAATATGGCAACGAAATTGTTATGGGATGATGATGAAAAGCGAGAAAAGTGCAGCAATCTGATGAATGAATGAAAAAAGCGAATAAGAATTTTGAAAGTAATAACTATACTTAGAAAATATTTAATTTGTTTTAATTAGGGGCATTAAATTGTGCACTTACCAATTTGATTTGTAATAAAAAATGATGAGCAGGGAGATGATGGAATGAATGTGATGAATATGGAAAAGAATCTGTGAAAAATGTGAAGAAAAGTGATTAAAAGCTCATAAAATAAAGTCAGTATGTAAATTATTATTAAATTGTGTGGGGGATTTCTCTATTTCTATTGTGTTTAATTAATTTAAAGAATAATAGGTATGTGTTATGAATGGGTTTTTAAGGAGGAATTACATTGTTAGGGAAACGAACTACTTTTCTTGTGTTAGTATTAATTATTGTTTAAATAATGATTTGAACACTTACCCAATCTAGGTTGGAACTGTTGAAATCCAAAAGAAAAGTAGTCAGCTGTAACTTTGTAATTGAGAAAAAGATTGTTGCGATTGTTGTTTAAACAATGTTTGTTCGACATTTATTGTTAGATGCATTTGCTTTTTACTTGGCATTCGTTTCGAAATCAGACTTTGCATTTCTATGTTTCACAATCGGAAGAAGTTACAGATATAAAGTACAATATATTATATATGTTTATAGACTACGGATAGTTAATAGAACTACTTCTATTATTATTATTGTTGTGGTTGAAGTTGACGGCTCGCAAACGTTTCTTGAAGCTGTTCAGGAGTCGATTGGACAGTCTCAAGGTTTGAATGGTGCTGCCCAAGGCTAGGCCATTGCTATGATTGCTGCTGTTCAAGATAAGAAGTTCTTCAATAGATCAAAGCACGACACGGCAGAAAACAACAGAAAAATAAAGCGCGAGACGAACAGAAACGAAATAACGCATAATAACGAAGTACGTGATGATGATAGCTAATTGCAGGAGAAGGAAGGGAAAACAGACACACAAAACGAAAGAACACAGAAAAAAAAAAATTAAGAAGCATTTGTTGTTTTTTTTTTTTATGATTTTTGTCGATTTTTGTACACTTTACTTTATTTACTCGAAGTGTTTTTGCCTTTTGGGCAAATTCAATTCGATTTCAGAGACATGATGTAATTACATACGTTGTTGTTGTTGTTGTTGTGGATCTTGTTGTTGTTGTTGTTAAACTAGAAGTAGCTTTAAACATAGGCCTAACAATACGTCATACATAATATATATATATATATATATAAAATAATAATAATAATAATCGTCATAATCGTAAATAATAATGATTTAAAAAAGCAGCGCTTTCATTCAAAGTTTTCTTTTCTTTTCGATTTTGTTTTGTTGTTGTTTGTTGTTGTAATTAGTTTTCTTCGTCTAACAACTAGCATAGATTTAAATATATATAAAAAAAATAGATGCAGAATGTTTTGTATATCGGTTCATCGATTTGTATCGATCTCATTTTGATTTCGCTTCGTCGTCTCTCAGCCAATTCGATTCGTAACAATTCCTCTTCCCCTCTCTCTCTCTCTCTCTGTCTCTCTCCTAGGCACACGTCCAATGTTCTCCTTTTTATACTACACACAGATAAATCTCACACACACGGACACACACACGCACACACACACATTCACACACACACACAGATTAATTGATAATAGAGTCGCGGCATTGATAGTGTAGAATATTAGGGTTTGGGATCAAACACATGGAAACAAACAAACAGAAAATAAATAATTCGTTTAACTTAACTAGAACTAGAACATATTTGATATTTAATACTTAGATGTAGCCTTTACACAAAACTCTGTGCCATTGTTTTTGTTTCATCTCATCTCATCTTCCCTCCTTCCCTCCTTATCATTCTCTGTTCATAACTCTCTGACTCTCTCTCTCTCTCTCTCTCGGACAGCTGCTTTCCCTTAAGTAACTGTGATATGATCTTCTTTACAAATTTCAGTTGAAGGATCAGGCTTCAATCTTTAATCTTCAGCCAGCGATTCACTTGGTGTTCACACAAAAAAAAATAAAATAAACTAAAAAACACAACACTAACACCACCAAACCAAATCAGAAGGAATTCTATATATTGGGGGGAGACTGAAGACCGATCGATCACATCGTTATTGGATTCGTAAGCCTAGTTGCTTGAAATGTAAGTTCTTGAAATGGAATTGAATTGAGAGGTTTTGTTACTTTTAGCTTTCTTGTAGCTGCCATGCGACTTGGACTTGGACTTAGTTCGACTTAACTAAATATGTATGTATGATATTATTATATATGTATATTTTAGAGGGCATTACAAGGCCCCCGTTGTCTAGCTCTTAAATCATAAGAACAACAAATAATTTGGCCGATGAAATTCGCTACAACACTAATGCAAATGCAAGGCACAAACTACAATACACAATACACGCATCAACCCTCTATATGCTATATACGTGTGTATATATGTTTATAGTAGATATGGAAATATATATGTATAGTATCGATATATCTTATAGGTTTACATAATTACAGCGCGTTATTTCGATTCGTTAATTTGACGTGACCACAAGTCATGCGTCTTTACTCGTTACTCGTTACATTTTACTCGTTACTCGTTACTTTGAATGCTTTGCGTTTTTTTGTTTGCCTTTGGGTTTGCTTAAGAGCTAGTAAAAAAATATTAGTGTTATGCTTCTGCGTTCTTCTTGATGTTGTTGTTGTTGTTGTTGTTGGGGACCCAAACAATACAAAATGCAATACAATTCGTTAATACCTAAGTGTAAGTGTATCTCTACCGTTCTTTACATACATGCTGGATAGGCAGAGCTCTAAGTATATATGATATATGATATATGTATGTATGGTATTAGGGTATACAATAAGTACAATTAGATTACTAGATTACGAACCTATGCATTATATAATAGAGAACTCGGTTATCTTTTCTTTTCTTTTTTTTTTCGAGGCGTTGTGGAAGTGTTTCCTCGTTTTTTCTTTGCTTTTCATTTTTTTGTTTGCCATTTGACGTTGCCATTTAAGCAATTAGTTGGTTGACTGACTAACTGACTGATTGATTGAGTGATTGTTTGTTGATTGATTGATTGATTGATTGGGTTAATAAAGCGTTTCAACGAGTTGACATTGCTCTCGCTCATTTGTGTAAATTAATCAAAAAATATATATATATGTATATATCGATGTAAATAGTATATAGAATAGATAGTTTAGGTAGATCGATTGATTGATTGATTGATAGATGGTAGTTGTAGTAGTAGGTAGTAGTAGTTGTTGTATGCGTGTTAAAAATTAAGTAATCATATTCATTTTAGTAGTAGTTGACTCTCGATACTCGTTACTCGTAAGTAGTGTGGTATAAACATTAGATACAATCTCCAATCTCCAGCTCCAACTGCTCTGCTCTGCTGCTGCTCCCTCATCTTCTGTTGCATCTTCAATCAAACTCTTCTCTTCTCTTCTCTTCTCTCTTCACTCTTCAGTTCATTGCTTCAACGAAGAGTTCGCCGGCAGCGTTGCGGAGCGTTGCACAATCGCCGCGTAGGGTTTGTAGGCGGAGCGCGTCGATTGGCTGGAGAGCATGTCATGATTTATCGTAATGCATTGTTTCACGATGATGATAATGATGATGGATTGATGGATGTGTTTTTATTATAGCGAACGAGCGAACGCGCGTACAAAACGAACGAGTGAATGGCGAGCGAATGAACGATCGATCGAACGAACGAGCGAACGAACGAACGAGCGAGCGAGTAGATCGAACAAGCGAGAAAAGAAAATAAATACGAGTAATCAATTAGCAAATTAGCTTAAGATTAGACACATAAAAAGCCTTCAAAGATTAGCAGCAGATTCTTCTTTTTCTTTTTCGTTTTCATATTTTTTTTTTCTGGCAACGTCAATGGGGGGACGGGGGACGCAGGGGAGAACTAATGTCGTATCTTAAGAGAGGCGAAGGCGACTACGAACTTCTAACTGTGCATTTTACCTGGGAGAGATTTTGCTGCCCTCGGTGCTGTTGTTGTTCGACGAGTTGGCCTTGTATCCACTCTTCTGGATACGCTTGAGCAGCCTGGCCACCCACAGCGACTGCTCCTCGGGCGTGGCCGCCAACAGCAGCATGTCGCGGGCACTGCGCGGATCATGGTTGAGCTTGCACGGCGCCAGCGGATCATGCTTATCCACGTGCTCCTTGTGGATCTTGTTGCGGCATCTACAGCACAGACGAGAGAATTGTTTTGTTAACAAATTGCATCAATGGTTTTCTTTAGTTTTATTGTAAATTGTTAAACCAATTGTTGGGCATATACATTTTATAAATTTTATAGCTTGTTTCAGTTGCATTTGTACATACAACAAATCGAACCCACGTTCTCAGAGATCAGACGTTCGAAACCCTGGACAACTACCTTCGCTGAAGACAAGAATTCCAAAGACAAAATGAAGCTGCTCGAACTTCTTTCATATAAAAATACATTTTAATGGATGTTTGGACAACATTATACAAATGTTGTTAACAACGTATTTAAACATATTCAAATCCAATTTAAAAATTAAAACTTCTTCTTGTGGGATTTGAACTCAAATCAATTAGACTAAAAATTTGCTAATTTGACGTGATGCAAACTTTAGACATTCCAACATATTTTGAAAGTGCGATTAAAGATAGTTGAAATATGTATCTCACAAAATGGAGTCTTAGTCCATGATAATGAGTAACATATTTAAATTATGTGGCAGAGTTGAACTTACCTCTTGCATTCGTAGGCCGCCGGCGGCTTGAAGACGTGCCACAGCTGCTTGGTGCACACCTCGCAGGCCGTTGGCATGTGGTACGTGATCTGCACAAACTCATGACCTAGAGCGAGAGCGAGAGAGAAACGCACATTAGATAGAGATGCAGTGGCAGGTGAGGCAGAGGATCGCTTACCTTTGTGTATTATGGTGCCGGGTCGCTCCTCGTTGCCGCTGCCGAGCAGCGTCGAGTCCAGCTGCTCGTCGGGACGATGCGAGGCGCCCTCGCCGGCGTACAGCAATTGGAAGATGCGCGGAATCTCTTTGGCATCGGCGCGAATCACATCGCCCTGGGTAACGCTGCGCACGTGATACACTTTGCTGTAGACGGCCAAGATGTGAGAGTGAAGCAAAGAAATTAGCGAGTGTTTAAATTATTTAAATTGCGACGAGTTACTGAAAGCTGCGACGATCAGAATATACGCGAATGTCACTTTAATACAAACTGCGAGTGGCGACATTATTAAAATCGATTGAACAATAAATTATTAATTGATGATTGACCAGCGACGAGTAACGAACTGCGTTTCACGATAGCAAATGAGCGAGTGATGCTTACGAGTGTCCATATAAATAAAGTGACGAGTATCAAGCGCAGAATATTAAATAATTAATTAAGGTTTAACTAACGACAAGTATGAGTGAAGCGATATTAATAAAAACAGACGATAGCGATAACGAATATCAAGTTAATTAATCAAATTGACGCAAACAAATTATGGTAATTAACAAATGAAGTTGCCAATTAGCGTACCGAGCAAATAACGAATAAGGCAGCGAGTGACGAGCAACGAATATCGCGAGTAGTGGTGAGGGTCGAGACTTACCTTAGGTCGAGTATGAGCACGGCATCCGTTGTGTTGTGCTTGTCAAATTCCGAGTTGTAGAAGATGATTTTGCGCGACGAGACAATCACATATTGGCGCTTCCAGCTCTGGCCGCGTCTTCGATTCTGCTTGTTGGGCACGCTCAGCCAGCCCTCAAAGACCGAGTCCTGTGTGAGTGAGAGCAGAGAGGAGTGCTATATTCGAGTGGTAGCGAGTAGCGAGGAGCGAGTAGTTAGAGCGAAGCCACACCAGAAAAAGAGAGAGCACGAGAGCACGAGAGAGAGAGAGAGTTGTGTGTGAATGTGTGAGGGAATTGTGTTGAGTGAGCGAGTAGCGAGCAAGCGATCTCACATACCTGACTATCCTCGGGATCGTTGTCGGCGGACGAGAGGGAGGCGGTCTCGTTGAGTTTGCTCTGCAGATGCTCGATCTCGGTGGCCTTGCAGTCGATCTCCATGAACATTTTCTGCTTGAGCTGCTGATCCTCGACGGTCTGCTGCTGCAGATCCTGATGCTTGAGCAGCAGCTGATTGTACTTGTCGCGCTCCTGCGACAACTCCTGCTGCAAGCGACGCATCTCCTTCTCCTTCTTGCGCAGCTCGGCCGTTGACCGAGCCTTGCTCTTTTGCTCTGCAAACCAGAGAGAGTGAAATTTAGTAACGAGCGTAATGAGTAACGAGTAGCGTTTCGATGCACTTACTTTGCCAGTCGGAGTCGCGACGATTCATCACCTCGGCCAGCTTGTTGACGGCCGTCTGCTTGAGCAGCACCTCGGTCTTGCACTTCTCGCCCAGCTTGGCGATCTCCTCGTCCTTGGCGGCCCGCTGTTGCGTCAACTCGTCCAGCTGCTTCTTGTGCTGCTGCAAGAGGTCGTCGCACTCGTTGGCCTTCAGCGTCAGCTTCTTGTGCAGCTCCGCTTCGGCCTCCTTGAGCGTGGCCAGCGTGGCCTCCTTCACATTGATCTCGTTGCGATGCTTCATGATGAAGTCCTTCAGCTCCAGTTCCTTGATCGTCTTCTCCTTCTCCAGGTCGGCCACCGTCTCCTCGGCAATGGAGCGGGCCAACGCCTCGGAGTCGGCGCGTGCGACAGCCACTTGCACCTGGTGCTTGAGCGAGACGCGCTCCTCCTCGAGATCCTCGATCTTGGCCAGACGCTCGGCGCTCTCCTCGCGATTCTCGTTCGCCTGCGTCTTGTACAGCCGCGAGAAGCACTGCTCCGCCTCCAGTTGGGCCTGCAGCTCCCGATTGTTGGCCAGCGCCTCGTGATGCGTCGTCTTCAGCTGCGCCAGATCCTCCTCGAAGCGTCGCTTCGCCTCGCGCTGTGCCGCCAGCTCCTTTTGCAGCTGACTCTCGCGCGAACGCAGATGCGCCACCTCCGAGCTGTACAGACTGAGCTCCGACAGCAGCGCATTGCGTTTGCTGTGCTCCTGGTCCAGCTGCGATTGCAGCGCCGCCACCTTCTCCGATTCCTGGCGGCACTCGCCCTCGAGCTTCTGCAGACGCAGCTGGATCTGGCGATAGTCGACGGAGAGCATGCTCAGCTGTCGCTCCTTCTCCTGCGAGTTCTGATCGGCCTTGATGCGCGCCGACTTCTCCTCGTTCAGCTTGGACTGCAGCGCCTTCACCTCCTGCAGATTGGCCTCCTCGCGCGACACGAGACGCGACTTTTCCGTCTCCTGGTGCGCCTTCACCTCCTGCTGGTAGCGACCCTGTGCCGCCTTCAGCTCAAAGTCGAGGCTGGCGTGCGTCTTCTCCAGTTCGCTGATCTTCTCGAGCAGCGCCCGGTTGTCGTCCTGCGCCTTCTGTTCACGCAGCACGGTGCGCTCGTGATCGTGCGTCAGCGTTTGCATTTTGTTCTCGGCCTCCTTGTGCAGCTCCTTCAGCTGGGCGCGCAAATTCTTCTCCTGCACCATCTGGGCCTGCAGCTCGGCGTTCTCCTGGCCCAGCTCCTCCTTGTGCTTCTGCAGCGTGTCGACCATTTCGCACATGTCGCGCACCTTCTCCTCGTGCGTCTTCAGCGTGAAGCCGAGCTCGGCGTTCTGCTTCTTCAGCTTCTGTGTGTGCTCGGTTTCGCTCTTGAAGCTGAGCTCCATGTCATGCAGTTGCTTCTCCAGCGTCAGCACCTTCTCGTTGATGTTCAAGTCGCGGGTGCGCGTCTTCTGCTCGTTCTCCAGCTTGCGCTGCGTCTCCACCATCTGCGCCTCGGCCTTTTTGCGCAGCTCGATCTCCACCTCGACCTTCTGCATGGCCACCTTGTAGTTGTGCTGTCGCAGCGCCAGATCCTTCTCGTACTCGCTGGCGATGCGCTGCAGCTCGGCCTCGCGCTTCGTGCTCAGCTCCATCTGCTGGCGCAGACTCGTGTCCTGCAGCTCCAGCTGCTCGGCTCGCGCCCGCTCGCGCTCCAGCAGCGCCTCCAGCCGCTTCAGCTCGTTGGAGTTGGAGGGACGATGGCGATGATTGTTGTGGCCATGATTGTTGTTGGCCGCATTGCCGGCACTGTTGCTGCCGCTGTTCAGCGACTGCGCCTCCTTGGACTCGGCATCGACAGTGTCGCTGGACAGCAGCTGATAGTCGCCGGTGTAGGTGAAGCCGATGAAGGGCAAGTGATTGCCATCGAAACTCTTGGGCACCGGAAACATTTCCTCGGGCTTCTCGTCCCGCTCGATGTCCTCGAAATTGCGCGTATCATCGTCGGACGTCAGCTCGGGGACGACGGGCGGCACGCTCTCGCGTATATTGTCAAAGGACCAGGTGTCGTTGCGAAAGAACGGATGCGCCTTGATGTCCTCGATGCCGTAGCGACCCAGGCGCTGTGTGCGATCCGTGAGAAAGGCGCGTATCAGCGCCTTGGCCTGCTCACTGATCTCCACCTCGGCGGGAAAGCTGAGCGAGTTCTTGTGGTCCATAATCTTGCCGTACGTGCCCACCAAGGAGTCCGCATAGAAGGGCGTCTCGCCCACCAGCATCTCGTAGAGGAAAATGCCCACCGACCACCAGTCGCACTCGCGCCCATACTCGTTGTCCACGCCCTGCGACTGCAGCACCTCGGGACTGATGTAGTCGGGTGTGCCGACCGCATTGCTGGAGACCACTTGACCGTTGGCGCCCATGCGCATGCAGGTGCCGAAATCGGCTAGCTTCAGATGGCCATAGCTGTCCAACAGCATGTTGTCCGGCTTGACGTCGCGATGCACGAAGCCCATGTTGTGTATGGTGTCCAGCGCCAGCACCACTTCCATCGTATAGAAGATGGCCCACTTTTCTGGTATCTCGTAGTCGCCCATCAGCGACACGATGTCGCCGCCGGGCATGAAATCCATGACCATGTACAGATACTTGCTGTCCTGGAAGGCAAAGTGCAGCTGGACAATCCACTCGGAATTGGCGTGCGCCATTATGTGACGTTCCTCCCAGAAGAAGGCGGAATCCGGTCGCTTCATCATCTCGAATTTGGAGAGACGCTTCATGGCGTAGACGTGACGGGAGGACTTGTGACGCACCAGCTGCACTTCGCCAAAGGCGCCCGCTCCAATCAGCTTGATGAAGTCAAAGTCATCCACGTTCATGCGCAGCTGATTAATGCGCTGTGCCAAAGGTTTATCTGAAAGCAATCGATGTCGCCATTAAATACTATCGACAACAACAACGCTTATTTACTACTCACATTTGTAGGCATACTGCTCGATGTTCTTGAGACGCTTCAGCGAATCGTGATCGCAATCGCTGACCAGCGCCGACACCGTGTCCAGCAGACAGTCCACGTTGCAGATGCTCGTCGGATCGCGCATCTCGCGCTCCAGCGTCGTCGCTCTGCAAAAGCAACACAAAAAACAAGTGAGAAAAGCATAACAATCGATAGTATGGATAAGTGCAGAAAAGCTACTCGTTATTATTCCTTTTTTGGAGATTTTCCACCCAAATAATTCCCATTATAATTCTAGAGTAGTTATTTTTATCAGCTTCACAAAATTGTTCAAATAAAATGAAGTTCAAATACATTCTTAAACTTTTCGTAAAGATTTTTCTTTCCACACTTTTCTTTAATATTTAAAATTATATTTGTAATGCATAAGCTGAACTTTAAACTCGCTTTAGGTATTTTTAATTATTAAAAACAACTCCTAATACTATTATTAAAACCTCCAGAAATCTAGTATCCGGCTAGATATGAAGAATACCTCAAATATTAACTTAAAAAATCATTCAACAAAATGAAAGCTGGTAAATAAATTTCAGACAGTATTAATTACTTATTTTCCTTCTTTTAAATTTAATATAAAAATATTAATCTTTAGTTAATGCACGTTTTTTAGCTCAAAAATATAAGTCACAAAAATGTTTTAAACCAAAATGGAAAATTGGTCAGTTTTAAATGAAAAATAATATCTTAAAATGATTTAAATCATATAAAAACCATAATTAAACGAAAGAAATTCCCCATTACTCCTGGCATTATTATTAGGGTGAAATGTTTCTTATTTGCAATACCTGCATTTATCTTTTGGTTAGCGTGTTGGCTATAAAAAGCAAAATATGTGGGGCATTTAAAGACCATCAAGGTAAGAAGAACTTTACTTAATGTGAGGTAAACGCAATGAATTAAAATTAATTTCTCTGGGCTTGTTGTCCCAGTGGCTTCCGCCTGATCTCACTGACTGCACTCTTGACTTGTCACCCAAAAAGTCGTGTGTCAATTCAAGTAACTGCGATTGTTCTTTGTTGTGTAGTCGAGTGTTATTAGGTCATTGCCAACACACAGCACAAAGAAAGCGTCGATTTGGCAATTTAGCAATTTGTTTCTGTTTTTGGCTTTGTTTACCCCCAAATAGCATTCGTATAATCGCTTAAACAAATACATATCAACTCTTCAGCACCTAGAGCGAGAGCGTGCAAAGCATTTGCATTAACTGCCGCCGCCGTATTTACATTCAAATGACTAATCAAAATTGCGGAAAAGCGCGTTTGGATTACTCACTTCCCTCCGCTTCCCCCCTGCAACAGCTCGCTGGAATTTCCTAGAATTATTTGTTGAAATATTTGTCTTATCTCGCGCAATTTAACGCAGACAGAAAGGCGACTAAACTGGCTGGTATTTTTTGCAAGGAATGCCAGATCGAGTGCTGATAATCGATAACGATAACGATAACGATGACTTGCACATGGCGACCTCTAGTGGCGCGTGGCGAAGCGAATGCAATTCGGTCACCTGGTGACGACGCATGACAACTTCAAGCTTATCAGCTCCAAAGAGCGGGGAAGGGGGGGAAGGGCAGGCGGCTTTTGCGTTAACGGTAGTTGCAACTGCAATCAGCAAATAGCAAACAAAAATACACAAACAACAGTTGGTTGAAATGGGGTGGGGTGAGGCTGAGAATAAGGAACCTTTGCGTTTATCGCAGCTCTCAACTCTCTGCTGAGACTTTGATAAATTGCTGCATGAATGCATGCCACACACACACACACACACACACACACACGCACACGCACACAAAGTCACTGATATGGTTTACTTATGCGACGTCGCGTCGCGCTTTCTTTTTGTACACAGCGCAAAAACAACAACGAAAATAGAGGAAGAGAAAAAAAGAGCATGCTGCAGCCTCTTGTTGTTGTTGCCTTCTTTTCTGAATGAACTCAAGAACTCACACACACACACACACACACACGCACACTTTTCCCCTTCGACTGCAGCAAAGTTGTTGCTGTTATCTCTGCAGCAGCAGCAACAATAACAGCAGCTGTGCTGCACAAAATATTGACTGACGGACTGATTGAAACAATGACTAACTGAGCAGCTGATTAGCTTATCAGCATTGCGAAATATCCCCAAAAATGTTGATGGAGTTCTCAGCTCGGGAATGCCAATCAAGGAGATGACTAATTTGTAAAGTAATAATTGTACGTTAAGTGCAATCATAAATAGTTAAATATATATAATATATATAAAACGAGGCAAAGTGAGGAAGCCAACTTCATACATATCGAGCAAATATATGTAGATAGATAAGTGCAGATAAAATTTACAAAAAAAAAAACATCGCTTTAAAAATAACGGGGCCAGAGATAGCTTTAATAAATATTGAAGAATTTTATTAGCGATAATTATGATCGAATACCTATAAGAGATAAAGTTCGAAATAATTGAATTATGTCAATCATTTCAATTTGTATATATTATAAGAGAGAAAAATTAATATAAATTATTTGTGCGTAGATAAATTACTTTATATCAGAGATCGAAAATAAACAACAGAAAAAAAAACAATTTAAACATAAAGAGCAAAAGATAAAAGCTTGGAAATATATTGAATTTGAATAGTAAGAAGAATTTGATAATGTTGCGCAAGATCTTGAAAAACTTAGGAACATAATTTACGATTCTTGCTAAAATATTGGTTTAATATTGAGAGACCAAAAATTAATAAAACGATAGGAATACGAGAGATCAACTGCGAAATAATGCAGACCATTATTTGTACAACGATGATCCTAAAGCAGAACTTTGTATTACAATTCACGATTCTTCGGCAGTATTGAAGCATTTTTTGAGAGACAAAAGAAACAATAATACTATTCGAAATAATGCAGACATTACTTTGTACATGGAAATGTAAATTTCCAAATAGAAATTGACGACAGCTGAACTTGATCGCGATCGCGATGCTTTTCCGCTGGCGAGAATCAATGTTTTCCGCCAGCCAAATACCATTGGCGCAAGTGACGCAACAGCGACGAGGGGAGGGGAGGGTAGGCGAAGAGGGCGGAGTGGGGGGAGGGGAGGCGCAGCCGATGACAGACGGCGCAAAATTGATACTAAAAGGTGTTTGAATTGTTGTGATTTCATCATCGCCACTTACGGCATGACAGAAAAGCCAAAAACAAAATATCAACCGCAGCAGCAACAACGGCAACAAAACAAACTTGGAAAAGTGGAATTTTCAAAAATGCTTGCGAGATAAATGTTCAACGGCAATGGCGGCAACAACAACATAATTATTAGCAGCAGCAGCAGCAGCAGAGCAAGCAAAAGCAACGACGACGACGTCGACAACATTATCGTCACCTAGAGACAATATAATTGTAAATTTAATTTATGCACGCACCTAAATAGCCATCTCATAGACAAGGCGCAATTCGAATCGTATTATTATTTATTTTAACAGATTTAACGAGAGCTTTGCACCGCCAGGTGTGTGGGAGGGAGCGAGAGGAGTGTGTGTGTGTGTGTGTGTGTGTGTGTGTGTGTGTGAAGAGTGTGGCCATCTCCCTTGTAAGTGCGCAGCACTTAAACGCATATTTTGTTAGTGCTCGAGCGAGAGAATTAACAATAACAAATTCGAGATTCACATTCCGAAATTTTAATTTCCGTGCATTTTAATGGTCTGCATCATAGATCTATGCCTTTGTTAGGCGGACCAAATAAATGTGTTCTGTGCTCTGTGTTCTTTCTCTGCTTGCTTTCCTTATGCCCGCCACCCACAATGGGTGGAAGGGTATTCTAGTTGAATGGCAATCCAAAATTTTAGCAACACAAAATCTATCCTTTTATTTCACTAGCTAAATTTCAAACCTAGAAATACTAATGAATTTTTAAGAATTTCGAAAAATAAAATTGCCTGATTCATTTAGAAGTCATGAAAACAATATTTTTAATACAATTAAAGTGAAGTTATTAAATTTAAAATAATAGATTTGTAAAATAAAGAAATATTTGGAATTGCTGCCAACATAAATTGTATGTTAGTATGGTAATTAAGAAGAAATATGTGTAAATAATATTTCATCAGTTCTAACTATGAAATTTATCAAATAGTTGTGAATAAATATAAAGTTTGAGTTGAGAAAAATTGTCGGATTTTTTGAATAGTTGTGCAAATAAAGTTTGAACTGAGAAATGTGTCCAATAAATGTGTGAAGTATATGTTAATAATAATTGATACGATGCAATTGTGAAATTTGAGTAGATAAGTAAATAATAATTGTCGAGATTTATTTGCCATCAATATCTCTACTCCACGGCAATTTAATTATGAACTTATAATAAATATTATTCGCAGATTATCAAAGCAACAATTCTTGCAAGTCAATCAGCGGATCCCACCGGGTATCTGACAGTCGAGCACAGCCCACAAGTAACATTCGCATTCTGCTGTTTTGATTTCGGCACAGAACATATTTAATGACTAAATTGTGTTCTATGGTGCGCACTTGCAGTATTTATGTTAAAGCTACACGCGCCGCCTCTTTGATATACTCTCGGGAGGAATTTGCATGCTCCATGGGGCAGGGAGATGAGATGGAGAGAGCTCCACAACGTACCGTTGGGGCTCAAGCATACGCAGTGCATCGGCCAGCCACATAATCGACAACAAATCCCTGCAAACTGTTTTTGGCTAGCCAGCTACTTATTTGATTATTTTTTTTTTTTGCGTTTCGACCGTCACAAATTGCGATCAACGATCGACGATTTTAACGATTTTTTCGATTACGAATTGCGAATGGAAACGCGTTACACGCATCCGATGCGCCGCCTGCAACTGACAGTGCAACAGAACAGTTTCTCGGGCAGCCAAAATAGCCAAACTCGACTCGACTCGACGACATTTTGGTATCGTTGCCATTTGGTTTGCTTACAAATTTTAATGCGAAAATGGCAAATTTATGAAAAGTCGCCCGAAGCATTTACTCATTCGCTTGATATACCCGCTATTCTATAGCCGGATAGCAGGGTATTATGAGTTGGTGGCACTTGAAAATGCAACCCAAAAATGTGCGTTGCAACCTTTTCCGTCTGCCTGTTTGACCGTCTTTATAAACAGCTCGATCTAAGAGACTATAAGCGCTAACTACATCAAATTTGGATTTCTTTTCGAACTGATAGACAATAGACTAACTCCTGAATTAATAAGCTTTAACTTGTGTCCTTAACGTAAAATTAAATAAAATCAAAAGACTAAACGACGCAAAGTTGCAAGTTAGTTCAAAAAAAGGAATAAATAAGTAAGGAGAGTGTAGCTTTAAAGCAATACTGAATCAACAATCAATCGCTAATGCTTTATAAACCCCTCGATCGGACAGTCTATGAAAGCTAAAGCTCTTTAACTTTGCCGCAATACTACGACACCAACACATAAATTGTTTAGCGGGTATTTGGCAGTCGAGCACAATCAACTGTTGCTCGCTTGTCAACTGTTGATTGCTGTTGCTCTGGCTGCCGTCGCTGTCGCTTTGAACATAATTATGGAAGGTGTTTGGCACTGATGTTTTGGCTAAATTTGTAAATTCTATTTGAACAAATCTTTCGTTGAATTCAACAATCGCTCAACAATTCGCAGTTTGCCGTTCGCCGATGTTGATGTCGATGTTGATGCTGTTCGCTGCAAGTTTGTCACTCACCGACGTCGCCGTTCTCCATCCATGTTGACTATGCTTTAGACTGCTGTCCTGTGCTGTTCTCGACTCCTGTGGCATGCAACTTCAGCTAATTCAGCTCTGCAAAAAATGCGAAAGTGAATCGGTTAAATCTCTGTGTGGCACAAGTGACAACTCGACTGCTTACCTGCTGCGGCGTGCCCCAAACTGTGGCAGCTGTTGAAGAGAAACACATGTGAGTCAATATTTTCATTGTTACCACAATACTATTAGAATATTCGAATCGCTCACCTGAGAAGGGGGGATGATGATGAGGCGCCACTCACTTATTGTTATTACTATTATTGTTATTATCACTAGTGTAATTGCAATTGTTGCTGGCTGCAGTCGACGATGAGGTCACGAAACCACTTGAGGATTCAATGAGCACGCCTGAGCGACACCTGGCCAAGGGCCGCCAACGCCACATACGGCCAGCCAGGCAGCGGCAGAGGCAGCGACGGCGACGGAGCCAGCGACAGAGGCGGAAGAGGGCAGCGTAAGCTTTGGTTCAGCCTCCTCGCTAGGGGGCGCCACCACTGGCCACCAACAAACAAAACAACAAAAAAAAAACACAAAAAAAAAAAACGAAGCAAGTTTTGCTTGCGCTTTTTTGTTTTTTTTTGTGGGTTGTTTGCACTATTTACTTTGTGTCTGCTGCTTGCAATTTGTGTCGATTTCAATGTGTTTTTCACGTCGTTTCGTTCGCTGCAATTCTTATTTCTTTTATTTTTTGGCGAACCCGAGTTGTCGTTGTGTTTGTAAACATGCAATGTGTGTGGCACACATCGATTGTTGGGTCTCCGCCGCGCGCACGCACGCACTCACAACACTTTTGCACTTCTGTTTTTCTTTTATATTTTTGCGTTTTGCGTTCTGTGCTCAACCGTCCGCCCACAGCACTTGCGTTATTCTTTGCTTTTGTTGTTTTTGAGGATTATATTGCAGGAGACACAAGGGTCCAAATCCAAATCCAAATGGCAGCGTCACAGCAAATTGTTCACCTATTTTACGATCACCCTAAATATGGCCCATAAATATACCGAAAACTGGCAATCACGGGCCCCTTCACGCAAACGGTCACATGTCGCACTTCATGGTATTTTTTGGTATTATCCAAAAACTGATCGTGTCGATATTTAATATTTATTAATTTGACAAAGCCAAGTTGTTGATTTCGTGCAAAATATTGAATAGTAAAATAAATAGTCAGTTGCTAAATAATACACAACTAATGTCGTTGTTGCACATAGACCTAGCAGCTATCGAATAATAAATCGACTTGCCAGTGACAAACTTTTTCGATTAACTCGTTCGATAGCTGTGTCGATATCAGCTAGTGTGGTCACTCTTGGTATCTTGCTATAATAATACAGGAAAATAGTATTTTCGATATATTTTGCAAGCTAACCTGCGATCACTTTTGAAAATATACGTTATATGCAAACTAAAATTGTCCTTACTTTAAAAACGTACCCAATAGATAAAAGTATACCCTTGTAGCATTTTTACGTAAAACAAATAAATATTATAATTATTATTAATTATTTGGTGATGATATAAAATTAAATAATTTCAATCATCGCTAGTCAAGAAAATTAAAAGGGCGCATTTTTTAAAAACAACTTAAGTGCCGCACATTATGAAAAAGAGTTGCCTGTGTGTGTGTGGCATGAGCTTTCGCCGTTAGTAAAGTGGATAGGGGGGAGAAGTGTGAATGGGAAGAACATGTATGATTGTTGTTATTGCTCAGGGCTCGGCAGCGTTCGGGTTCGGTTTCTTGTGCCGAAAACCTGATTGCGTTCGGCACTTTGGGGCCGCAGAGCTTTGGGCGGCAAGCGAGCACACACACACAGACATGCACATGCATTCATATTTACATGTGTGTGTTTCAGCGAGGGCATACTGTGGAACGAAAAGGGCTGTCCAGGCGATCGACACGCGTGCGTGTCTATGTGTGCGTATGAGTATATTTTGTTTGGTATTTTTTCACACACACACACATGGCATGCGTGTGTGCAGTTAACCGTTATACGGCAGGTAGGCAGCGACCGCGACTGCGACGCAACAACGACAACGACAGCGACGGCGACAGCAATTCAGAGTCAGAGTCAAAGTCAGTGCCGTCAGTCGTTGGACGCGTCTCGTTAGCTGTGGACGACGAATTGCCGATTCTCAAGATTTCTGATTCCAATTTCAATTTCGTTTGCTGTTCCGCGCACATAAAGTACATTTTGAGCAGTTCTATTTGTTAACTAGCTGCTCTATATTTAAAAATCGCACAAGCGCGCATATACTTTGACGTATAGTATATGAATAGATCTATCATATAAATATATATACTTATATATATAATACATATTTTTTTGGTGTCTTGTTTTTGCTGTGACACAAGCGCGGCGACGTCAAGAAGTGTGCTGTAAAAATAGTATTATTTTACAACTTGAAAAATCACAGTCGAAAGTAACGTTTATCGAAAGTTATCGAAATGGTCGAGACGGTAGTTAACATTGAGCGCACAACAACAACAACAACGGGGCCACCTGGCGGCGCGAATCCCTCTGGCGGCGACAATGGCTTCTGGGGTGCGATTCGCCTCAACCTGGACTATTACAGAACAATACCCGGCATTCTCAAGATTGTCCAATTCGTAAGTGGAACAAATCTCTCTCTCTCTCTGTCTCACCCGCTCTCGCTTATCGGTATTGAATGATATGCTTGGTAAATTGAAGTTTTTATCTACAGCGCGGCGTTGTCAATTAATGCACATTTCATGGCGCGCCATTTTATGTTTATCTCTCTCTCGCTCTCGCTGTGTGTCAGGATCTCATTAGTTGGATAAGATAGGCGATAGAAGAGGCTTTTGAACGTAGCATGTGAGTGCTGCATGTGGTCAATTTGAATGTGAATTTGATCACCTTGATTTGATGACAGACAAACCCTTATGCAATATGTCAATATATCAATATTGTATTCATTTTTAATGCGCGGAAATTTAGTTGTGGTTTAGAGGCAAGTGAACAGCTGTTCAATTTCACGAAAAACTGATTACAATTAGTAGAAAAACAGACATACTATAAAGCCCAGCTGGGCAAAAGCGTGGGAAGCCGTTACCAGTTACCAGTTACAAGTTGGCCATGACAACAACAACAGCAACAAAGTGCTGGCAAAAAGCTGCCAATGTCCGCCCACAGGTGGCCGCCAACACGCTAAAGCAGCGCCGCACAGCGGCTGCTTTTTGTAACACTCACACACACACACACACAAGCAAGCTGTAGAAAAAAGTGCAAAGGGGAGAAAGCGAGATCAGCTAAAGATTATCTCGTTTGGGGCATGCCACATGCCACACACACACACACACACACATGAAGGACACAACCGTTTATTATATTGTGAAATTGCGGCTAGAAAATCAATAGATAGCTGCGTGCGGGAGACAAAATAGCTCAATTATAATCGTTGACTGCCATTAGCATTATTAATGTATTATTGATTAGCGCTCCAATTGGTCGACAGACAGATTTAAATGAGACAGACAATTGGCCACCGCTCTACGCGCTTCTCATAAACAGACAAGTACGATATAAATGGGACAGATGTTTGCGTCTTCATCGTTAAATGCAATTTCTTTTCGACACAATCTTATCGCCGCTGATTGCCGTCTTTACTACATCAACTTTAGTATCAGCAGTTGGTAGACTTATCAACCATATTTTTTGGGGCAGGCGATTCAAATGCGATATATGTACTATAGCTAATGGACGCTCTCAGTCTTTAAGCCTCATTGGAGCTGATAAGTCCGACTAAATTGCGGCAACAGCTGGGCACCTAATCGATATATGATAATGCAGATTATGGTCGATTGGCTATCGTATTTGGTTTGGTTTTTTGCTTTTAGGATTGGTCACATGAGTCACAACATATTGTTCACATTACTCATACGCCCGGTGTCCGAGTCCTTTACTCGCCACATTACTCATACGATCCGTGCGCCAATTGGTACTTTTTTTTTCGGTTGTTTTTTGTGTCATAGATCTTATCGACCATCAAACAAATAAAGTGGGGCCGGCTGAATGACAAACGTAACGACGATAGCCACCACAAGCCGTGTCGTATAATGGAACTCTAGGCTATGCCAAATAAGATAAGATTGCCCAGCACAGCACAGAACAGAACAGAACAAAGCCGTTTAGGCCAGTCAATAATAATGAAATTTCTGGTTCCAACACCAGTTGCTCTCCTTTAATAATAGATTAACTCTTGAATTTGTACGAACTTGGCACTTATTGTAATGAAATAATATTCCATGGCGAGGAACCAAAATGCTGTTGTCGTATTACTATATTTATTTTGGTCGTGCCACGGCCGTCTATGTAAGAAGAACGTCTACAGCGTCTGCAGAATCGTGTCTATAGCGTCGTCGTATATTTATCCAAGCTATATATGCAAATTTTGTACGCGAGCGAGAAACGAACCGCAATCGCGATCATGATCATGATCACGATTTATTCGACTTTCTTCATAATAGGCACATTACGTAAGATATGTATATATGTATGAGCAATGTCTATATGTCTACTGCATGTATTTTGGAAGCTGTGTGTGCCACTGGGACCAAGGTCTGTATACTATGCATACTATATGTGTTATGTCCGCCCATTCATTCTACAATGATCACAAGTGGTTGTTGGCCCAAAGCGGAAATTGTGACACACATTTTGAAAATATCTTAAGAATTTGTCGACCAGTTATTTGGCGTTATGGTAATGCCAATAATACAACAGCCAGCCAAACGAATGAACAATGAATTTCAATTCAAGCAGCCAACTTGCCTGCGATATTAGATCTGAACTGATCTGATCAACAACAAGATCTCCACATTTTTTTGAAAGTTATGTCAGTGTTGTCAGCCTGACTCAAAAGTGAGCTCATCTTTTTCAAGTCAACTTACACAAATAACGTAATAATAACGATTGTTTATGTTTGCTTGTCAACAAATCATTTGCGTTGTGTACGATAGTGTTTTATACCCTAAAGGGTTATTATAGACAGAAGGAGGCATCTCCGACCCCATGAAACATATAACTATATTCTCAATGAGCATCAATAGCTAAGTTGAGTTAGCCAGATCTCAGATTTAGCGTATAACTGCAGAAGTATTCTTAATGTAATTAAAACATCTATCTTTTGTTCTGCTGCTCAATTATCAACATTAAGAGTATGGATAGATTATTTGATATATAATATAATTTGGTAGAAATCTGAGCAGCAGCACAAAAGGTAGAAATTTCATAGAATTGTATGTTATGGTAAGAAGCTAACAGGGCATCTCGTAGCCTTAGTTTGTGCGACTTTTGTACTTGTTGAACTTTGTTTACTTACCCACGCTGTGTTTAGCAAAGTGTGTTTAACAGTGTCATCGGACTGCGCAAGTGTGACCGCTGGGCTCGCTGCGTTATCGTTATCGTCCTGCCGCCATTTGAACTTTGAAAGCTTGTTTTGTGGGTGTGGCCGTATCTTGGCCTTTAATCGACAGCGAGTTGCGCAGCCAATGCGTCTCTGTCGCCGTCTCCGTCTCGCGCCATCGATCATGCGAATACACACACACATATGTATGTATATTAGTATGTTTGCAGGTCAACATAGCGGTTACATGCTTCAGAAGGCAAATTACCCGTTTATATTAAACAGCAATGTTGATCAAATCATTTGTGCGCTACTCATGCGGCACATCTGTGTGTGTGTGTGTCCAATATTCTCGTTTATGCGATTGTGTTGAGCATGCAAATATATTCAAAATTTTCGAATTTATTTTTGAAACGTTATGACGCAAATTTGTGCTGGGCGAGCGATTAACTCGTCTAACTCTGCGTTACCAAATGGCGACAACACTTGCGACCTCATAAACTATCTATGTACGTACAATCTGACGATATCTGTTTGCAATCTTGTCTCAGTTTACAGTTTGCGGTTGCAGTGTGGCCAAACAAGAGAAAAAAATGTCTGTGGTCACGCACTGCAGTAGCAATCAAGTTCAATCAACCTCGCCCGCCAGAGGGCGCTCGCTACCTACCTGCATGTAAACAAGAGAGTTCACACACATACACACACACGCGCGCACATCCCATATCGAGCGAAAGACAAACAATAACATAAACAAGAACCAGTCGAGCCGTTGTTGTTGTTATTGCTGGCGATGCCAACAGGTCGTCGTCTACAACTTTCAGCTTTCACTTTTTGTCGTTGCGCCTTTTGTTTTAGCTAAATGCCAACAGGCAGCAACAACAAACAACAAGCAGAAGCTAAATGCGCACACCTGTAGTGCGTAATAGCTTTTTAATTGCAAGCGGGGACTGTCATCGAAATCGGAGTCATCGATACAAAATTCACGCCCACCACTAACAAGTCCTGATGACCAGTCACGATACTGTCAACTGTTCTCCCTCTCTTTCTCTGTCACATATAAAGCAATTAACTGGCACGTTCAATTGCTTTAAGGTGACATCATTTGGTTTTCAGAAAAATTAACATGAGCAAATGAATTGATTGTTGTTCTCATTCATAGGTACTTGGCATCATTTGCATGGCACTCGCCTCACCCTCCTTGTCAGCCGCAACCAGCTTCTTTTTGACCGTTGTTGTGCTCTCCTTCATTGTCACAATCCTGCTGATTGCCGCCTATTTCCTGGGCATACGCGAGGCGCTCAATGTGGCCGTCAATTGGATATTCTCGGTAAGTGCCAAATATACCAGCAAAATATATCGATAACATTCAAACATTCTTACCACTGTTTCTCTCTCTCGTTCGCTCTTCGCAGGAACTCATAGCGACCGCTGTGATTACTTTTCTGTACTTTATCGCGTTTATTGTGCAGCTGGCCAAATGGGGCGAGTCGAATCAAATCGGTCACGGCTCGAATACCGCTGCCGGCGTCTTTGGACTGTTCAACTTCTTGGCCTACGGGGGCGGCTTGTACTTTTTGTTTGTGGCGCATCGATCGGGAGCAACGCATTAAAAGAGCGAAAGCGCCTGAAAGCTTTTTTGCCCAGTTGCGATCCAAATGCAATCTACACACACACACACACACACACAATTTAATAGTCATGCGCAAATTGCTCCCCCGCCACCACCAAACGTAGTTTTGTTTTTTTTTTTATTGTATTTTAGTATTTTGCTGATGATTGTTCAAATCTAACGTTAATGTGTATCGATGTATGCATGTATGTGCGCCACACACACACACATACGCGCGCAAAAAAGCTCACTCAATTTGGAGAAGAAAAGGAAAGCTTTTGCTCAGATCAAAATCAGTTCAGCTCTCTCGGCGACTTGATTTGTTTTTAATGTTATTTTAATGCTTACTTTTAACTTTAACGCCTGCTAACATTTAAGTTAAAAACAACACCGCAAACAAATAAGTTCAATAAATTATTCATATTTTGTAACTATAAAAACAAAAAAACACAATTCACTTATGCTTGGTGTGAAACTCGACTAGAACAGTTAGTCAAGTTTCGCACCAAACTCACCACGCAACACATTTTGTACAGATTCGATTAACGGTTACTGCCGAGGCTAATTTCAATTTCAAGTTGAAACACTCCACAAACAATTCAAGTTGAAGCACTACACAAACAATTCCAGTTGAATAAATTATTCACATTTTGTAACTACACAAAAAAAAAAACAACAAAAAAAGAAGCGATTTACTAGAAAACTGTAGCCGAGTACAAAACCATATCCAAAACTGAACACACGCGACGCTCGATCAGCAAGGGCTTTTCAGCCTAGTCTCGAACCCGAAGCTAGCAAGTGGCGTCGTCCAAGTTGTCCAAAAATATTTATTATTTATCCTTCAACTAAATTTGAATTTTGTTTAAAGCATCATTAAATGGACGAAATAGCCACACAAACACAATACTCCGATTTACATTAATCATGGGGCTGTACAGCTGGGCATTATTAAATACGTACTGTCTGCTTGATCATCAGATCTATTTTGGTCCGGGCAATTTCGAATTTTGTCACAATAGAGAGTGGGAGGTGAGATGATGTCAATTCAGGGGTCATAGTCTTTTTATATGTACATATAATTATTTATACATATTTCTTGAACTCGTCATAGATGGCAAGAACCAAAGCGCCGCCAGTGCCACGAATAATGTTGGAGAAGGCGCCCTTAAAGAAGGCAGCCATGCCCTCCTGCTTGGCTATCATCATCCAACAGTGCGCGGTATTTTTGTATAGCATTTCGGATTTCTTCAGGCCCGACTGCATCATCATGCGACGGCGCACAGTATCGAAGGGATACGAGGCAATGCCCGCCACTGTGGTCACCACCTGGGCAATGGCCCAGCTGATATAGAATGGGGTGTTCTTCGGGTTCGGCAGGTGATCGCGGCAGGTGTCGTAGAAGCCAAAGTATGCGGCACGGTAAATGATGATGCCCTGCACCGAGACAACAAATCCACGATACAAGCCAATGGGCCCATCAGATTTCACCACCTTTTTCAGGCAATCAATTAAGCCCGTAAACTCTCGCTGTCCGCCCTTGCCGACATCGGCAGCCAAGCTAAAAATGGAGAGAAGAGCAAGTCAGCAAACAGACACGATCGAAGCAGGATAGCAACTTACCGGGTACGCGCAAAGTCAAGGGGATAGACAAAGCACAAGGATGTGGCACCAGCAGCGCCACCAGATGCCAGATTGCCCATGAAGTGACGCCAGAACTGTTTCTTCTTGTCCACACCGCCCAGAAAGACCTGAAAGCATAAATGGAACAAGCAGAGCATATAAATTACACACAATACTGCAACAGAAACTCTCAAACTGCATTTGTAAGATTAACATAAGTTGTGTTATGGGATCTGTTCGCTTAACAGCTGTTAAATAACAGCGCTGTTGAATATGGCATGATGCCAAATTGCTGGAATTTCTTGAGATTATTCAAGCGTAACGAAGAAATTTAGTGAGATCATTTTTCTCATCATTGGTTATTATTATTTAATTGAATTAAAGAATTAAATGGCGCTTCAGGCTGACGTATTTAGGCATTCATATTATCGTCAATTTTGTATCTATGTTATAGTTATTCATTTAGATGAATGTATTAATATTAAAACAATTGTAGCTGGAAGAACCTCATCTAGTCGTAGATGAGATGGGTATATCTATATACTCGACGGAGGAAACAAACAAAAAGGGGAAAAACGTAGCTCTATTTCTTATGGTATCCGAGATCTAGAACAGAGATGGCTATATCCATGCAGCTCATAGGTTATTTTCAAGAAGTCATAAAACAGAATAAATATACATATATTGTAGCTCTAACTCTTAAACGGACAGAGGAACACGCCTATATCTAAATGGATTATGGACTTGCGGAAGTTCGCTGTTGACACCCAGTAAAAGCACGGGTTTCAATAGGGAATGAGGAACCGATTGACTGATTGAGGGACCGACTTACCGACTTGTACACATCCTTGAAGGCAAAGTTCAGCGCCTGTGTGGGAAAGTAACGAATCACGTTGGCCAAATTGCCGCGCCACAGCGATGCGAATCCCTGCTCCTTGGGTATGCGGACAAAGCAATCGATGATGCCCTTGTAGCGCTTGTCCTCGGCGATCTGCTTGGACACCTCTTGCACCTGCAGAATCAATTTGACGCGCTCGATGGGCGCCACAGCCGTCTTGGCGATGGCAGCCGAAATACCGCCGGCCATAAAATCGATGAGGAAGGACTTCAAGTCGCCGCCTCCTCCGCCGCCGCCGCCTTCATCGCCCATCTTCTTGCCGGATTACTATATATGTGTGTGTTGCACCAAAAGCGCAAAGTCCGAAGAAAAAAAAATTAATTTGATTTTGTCACGAAAAACAGAACTAGAAATTTGCTTGTTTTTTTTTTTTTTGATTGTTAATGGGACCGGAATATAAACCAGACTGATGTTCCAGTTCGTAAATGTAATGAAGCTGCTGACGTTTCACAGTCGCAGGCGACTTTGATGCGATAACAAATCCCAAATCCTAGTAGTACAATCTGAAAACAAGCTGTCGAAATCAAACACAGTTTGGTGTACTATTTTTATCAATTTTTATATTTTGTAATCAACCGGAGTTGATTTGGTTGTTTGTTGGTTGCTTCTCGCAGAGAAATCAACGTCGCTGTTCTTGTTGCTCGTTGACTTCTCTGGGCACATTTCGATGCTGCTCCGCCGCAAAGGAAAACTTGCTTGGGAGAAGTGACTCTCGATTGTGGGGGGGAGGAAGAGGTTCCTCCTCCTGCCCCCCAACTTGACAAGAATTTTACTAGCTATTTATCATAATAATAATAACAATAGTGTGTGTGTGTGTTTGTTTGTTTGTCTCGTCGTTTAATGTTCTCGTCTGTGTCTCTTGTCGCAACTCCTCCTTGAGCGCATCTTCCTCGTTGGCGGCGTTGATGTTGTTGTTGTTGTTGCCTGGCTAGTGCAATTAAATTATTTTCCAGTTATTATATAATATAATTTCATAATTATATTGGGATTATTATTGATGTTGTTGTTTCGTAATGTTGTAGTATAATATAATTAGCTGGTAGTGGTTTGTTGTTGTTGTTGTTGTTTGTTGTTTGCTTTTGAATAATTTAATAATTTAATTTACAAGAACTTCTTGATCTCATCGTACAACACAAGCACGAAAGCACCGCCAGTGCCTCTGAGAATGTTGGAGAAGGCGCCCTTGAAGAAGGCACCGGTACCTTCCTGCTTGGCAATGGTGCCCCAGCAGTGCAGTGTGTTCTTGTAGATGATCTCGGTCGCCTTGCGGCCAGACTGCATCATCATGCGACGACGCACAGTATCGAAGGGATAGGACACAATGCCGGCAACGGTTGTCACAGCCTGAGCGATGGCCCAGCTGATGTAGATGGGTGTGTTCTTGGGGTCGGGCAACATGCCGCGAGCGGTATCGTAGAAGCCAAAGTATGCAGCACGATAGATGATGATGCCCTGGACAGACACACCGAAGCCGCGGTACAAGCCAACGAGGCCGTCGCTCTTGAAGATCTTGCTCAAGCAGTTGCCCAGACCGGTGAATTCGCGAGCACCTCCCTTGCCGGTATCAGCAGCCAAGCTAAAATATGCAATATATATACGCAAATGTTAATGATTGAATTATGCAAACTTTTAGGGGCTAACTTACCGAGTACGAGCAAAGTCCAATGGGTAGACGAAGCACAGAGAAGTGGCACCAGCAGCACCGCCGGAGGCCAAGTTACCCATGAAGTAACGCCAGAACTGGGTGTTCTTGTCAACACCACCCAAGAAGACCTACAACACAACACACATCATATTAGATTGAATAGATCCCTCTCAAAGACTGGGCAATCATCTGCCGTGACGCTTACCTGCTTGTACTTGTCCTTGAAGGCAAAGTTCAGAGCCTGAGTTGGGAAATACCTAATAACGTTAGCCAAGTTACCGCGCCAGTATGAACTAAAACCTTGTTCCTTTGGAATGCGGATAAAGCAATCAACCATACCCTTGTATTGCTGATCGGGGGTGATTTGTTTCGAGATGTGCTGAACCTGCAGAAGCAGTTTCACACGCTCGATGGGTGCGACGGCAGTCTTTGAGACAGCTGCGGAGATGCCTCCGGCAGCGAAGTCCTTGACGAATCCCATAGCATCAAAATCCTTGCCCATTTTGCTGTAAATTTGGCCAAATTAATTGTCGAACTCATCTTCATCTTGTTGCATATAATATCATCGTCTGTCTCATTGTCGCATGCAGTGATTATTATTTTTTGGGTTATGGTGATGATGATCTTGACACTTGATTACTTGATTGTTGCATGCAGTGATGTTGTTGATTATTTTGGGTTATTGTGATGTGATGATGATCTTGATTACTTTCACTTTTTAGCACAAAACTTTTACGATAAATGATTAGAAATGGTGTTAGAACCAAAGCCACGAAAACGAAATACAAAATACAAAATGTAAACAAATACAACGCCAATCGAAACTCTGCAATCGAACGAAGCGCCACCTATCGTCTAGGCGGAGAATCGATCGATCGGTTATTGAAATAGTTCGATCAGCATTGCAACTAAGGTGAGTAATGAAGTGAGAGTGAGAAAATAGGCAGATGGAATTAAAGATGGTGAAAGCAGTAACTTAAATTAAGTGCGTTAGACAAAGAAAGCATGCGTAATTACGTTTCTTATTATTATTCTAGTTGTCTACAAGCTCAAACATAAATGAGTTTAATTTCTGTCGATATCCGACACTAGCAGCATTTCGAAACTCTTGTGATAAATTATTTATTTTTTTTCTCTCTTTTTTTCCTGACATCAGCGCGTCTCGTTGCCAAGCGGCTTTTCAATTGTTTATAAATGTATTGGTGATAACGTGTGTGTGTGAAGCCGGCGGCAACGAAACTGGTTGGGTTTTTTCCTCTTTGCATTTTGCTGATGAATCAGTTTCTGGTGGTTGCCACGTGTTTATCGTTTATCGCTGGCGAATGCAGTGCCAACCAGTAACAATCAAACAGTTGATTGAGCACAAAGGTCAACAGAGCGCAATTACCAAATAAAACTGTTTTGTTTGTTGCGAATTTTGGCAATGAGCGCTCACATACATACATATTAGTATATACACATCTACGCCCACATGCATTGCATAATTGCCTTTGCTTGTATAACCACACAATAGATGGCGCTCGTTGCCAATGCAAAGCCAAGAGAGCGAAGCGCTCTGCTCAGTGGTAAAAGGGGGATGGCAATACACCTACACACAGTATAAGATGCCGCTGATGGCAGCTGACATTGACCAAAGAGGCCGAGAGAGAGCGAGAAAAAAAGCTTTCCTTTCGCATTGCTGTTGTCATCGTGTTAAATTTAGAATTCAAGTGTATTGCTAAAAAGCATTTTTCTTAATTTTCATTTCATTTGAATTTGAAATGTATATAGCACACAAAATTAAATTAGCAGCCAGCTGTACAACAACTAACCAGTCTAGGCCGCTTTTCATTAACGAAAACGACAACGAATTTTATGTAACAATTTAGCACACAGAACTAAGAGCGTATGCGCATTTGAAAGAGAGGCGCAAGCAAAGAGAACTTTTGGCAAAGAGGGATGGGGATGGGGCGGCCAACAATCTGTTATCTAATCTGCTCCAGCTGTGTCTAGTAGCTGTTGTTGTAGATTCTAAAAGAGCTTTCGCAAAGAGCACGCGCGGCCGCCGTTGCGTTGTGACGTAACAGTTTTAAAGTCACTTTGCACGTGTGAAGTTCCGTTGCGTTGAAGTTTGAGTTGAATTGGATTCCAACTGTATTTGATTTGTATTTGAATTTAAATTTGCTTTGTTTACTTCTTTGCACTTTCGAGGTGCGAAAGTCTTTTATGCTTATCAATTGGATTTATTTGCGATTGCATAACTATTATATATGAATAGCTGCTGCTGCTGCATAAGTCACATGAAAAAAATATTCAACTAATTCAGATTGTAAATAAAAGCAATTGCTTGTTTGCAATGCTTTGGCTTTTGCTTTTGCACGTTTATGTAACAATAAAAAAATAAAATATGCATTTATTATTTGCAACTAATAATGAGCAATACAATCACTAAACTATTATTGTTAAATTGTCATTTGTTATTCATTTGATTTGTATTTATGCACCAAATAGTTTTGATTTACTTTATTTTATAATACGTACAATTTGTTTGTGTTTTATATCACAGCACCGAAAAAAAAATGATTTATCCTTATTCCTGCGAACTCGAAAGGTCTGCACCGGACGGCAACTAAATTGCTTGTGAACCGTTCCCACAAACCAATCGGCCAACTAGCCTGCGCTGCGCAGCGTCGCTGCCACCAGCGGCAGAAGCAGCAGCAGCGGCAGCGATAGTTTCAAGTTCACAGCACTCTCTCGCTCTCTCTCAGCAACAGATGCGAGAGCGAGAGAGTGCGCGTTTGTAACGGTAACAATGGCAGACAGTTGGCAACAGTGGCCAAAGCCTTTGCACGTGTGTCTGTGATCAAGAGAGTGAGCGAGAGCGAGAGAGCATCAGATCAGCGCAGACAGCCTTATCATCACTCACACACATACATATAGCGTATAGTGACAGCGAAGAATTCATTCAATGCCAATCGCATTGCATAACATAGGCTATAAACGAGGCGATAACAAGTTCGCTTGACACTTTCATCAGCAGCGAGTGAGGGGAGGAAGGAAGGAAGTGAGAGTATGAAATGGCTTTTAATGCATATATTTTAGGCCAAGTCGGAGCAACATAAATAAATAAATATGTACAATATTTGCAATTGTTTTTCATTTACCCCTTTCGAGGATGCGATGCCAAATGGTTGCCAAAAATGTAAACTTTTACTCAGTTGGCAACGCGCCGACGCCCGCATCAGCGTCTACGTCAGCGTCGGCGTCAATAACGTAAGCATGTGACTTGGGCGAAAAATATTTGACGCATGGGCTGCACTCTCTTTTGCTCTCAATCTCTCTCTGAGTTGCGAGGCAACGTCACAAAAGCACAACTCTTTTTTGCAGGCGGAAGGCGCCGCGTAATTGAAAAGTGCGTGAAGCGATTAGATAAACGCTGAAATACAACAAATTTTATATAAGCCATTTTCAAGGCCTCCTTATCTGGCCCCGACAATTACATAAAATACAAATTTGAACACTCTGGACTACTAAAACAAATGCTTAATGCATTTTTAGGCAATTTGCCAACGGAGTTGCCGGCCTACTAAAAATAAAAGCAAACTTAATTGGGGCTATTTAGAGAGAATTGCGGCCAAGTGCGCAGCACTGAGAAAGGAGATCAATGGGCTAAGTGCAAAGATGCTGCCCGCAATAATGATTATGTGTTTACGATGCATATAAACAAAAAAAAAGGCTTTTAAGGCCGCCGAGTTTATCGAACGAAGTTATCGAGAATAGTAGTTTGTTTACTACGATAGCGTTTCACAACACTGGCCGCAGTAATCGATTGCATGTATAATCAAAGATCAGTTGCGAGACAACGCATTCAAAATGGCGCTAAACAAAAAAAAAAGGGCATAGAAAAGGGCAACAATACAAAACACATGTGACAGCAGCAAAAATTTGCATGACGCGAATCGTCGACTGCTGACGTCACAAGAACAAGAGCTGCCAGCTGCTGCTGCAACCGGCAGGTAAAATCAGCTCTTCAATGTGACAATGACCGTTTTACAAACACTCTTAAAAATCTCAAATAAGAGAAAATGCAAAACCACACACACGCACACTCACACTAACGCATTGGGCAGCTTGCGCGTGTAAATGCCCAGACGTTGGAGTGAGCGAGAGAGCGTGATAAGCACATGGAATTAAATCTGTGTATGTGTGTGTAGCAGTCTTTACATGTGTGTAGGCAGCAGCCTATACATGTGTGTGCTTGAACCGCTTTTCTAGCCGCTATGACTGCAAATTATCACACTTTTAACAATCAAAAAGAGAGTGTAGAAAACAGTATTTTCCATTAGATTCATCCTCTCTACACATGTGCATGTGCGTGTGTGTGTGTCTCAGTTTGCTTGTGTGGCAGCATTTTTTCGCGTTTTTGCGAAAATTAATTTTTTTAGGTTAGAACACATTTGCAGATGAACAAGGAAAAAAAGGACTATTTTTACCTGATGATGCTGGCTGCTAAATTAATCAACAGCGTTTTTTTTAATTGATTTTACTTTGCTGACAGAGCGAATCATTTTTTTTGTGGTTATGTAAGCACCATTTTTATTTCGCGATTTTCGCCAACGTTTTTCATTTTAAAACAAAATCGCTTTTCTACTATAATAATATATATATCAGGGGTTAATACATGCACCAATTAATAATGTTCGAAACCAACACCGGACACATAAAAAAAATATAGCACATTACATAACTAAAAAAATCTAGTGCAAGGTGAACGTGAAGGAAAAAAAAATCAATGGCAATTTCTTATTAATGGACGATTTTGGCACTGTCCGTTTTGCATTGTTTGTTGTGGTAGAGTTCGCAGTCGCAAAAAAATAGTACATGATGTGTAGTAAAGAGCACAATACCTTCAGTTATTAAACTTCTTACAAAAGTCACAGAATAAAAACTTCTTTTGCAGAAATAGAATTTCCCACTTGGCGCTGAATTAAGCCGCGTGCTCACTTAACGAACGCAATTCGTGAAGTGTAGGTAAATCGCCAACAGCAGCGTGACCACAAGTCCAATTTCAAAATATACTGAATTGCTGCCAAAAAGTATATTGCTATCACAATCGCTAGTCTGGTTACACTTTTTACAAATTGTGAAATTGTTATAAAATAATAACGAGTTTTTCACTACTTAAAAAAAACATTTTTACTATTATTATAAACTCCTCGCTAAATCGCTAACATTTGCTCTCAAATAACAATTTTAGACTAGTGATCGAAGAATATACTGAAATGTCATATTTACCAGGGTTGATTTTTGCTGCTATCAGTATTAGATAAGGGCAACATTAGCTCTTTTTGCTGATTTTGCTGTTCACATAAATGTCATTAATGTGTTATTTAGTCATAAACAAAATTTATTATTTTGTTGCACATAGTGTGCTATGACATTTGTTGTGAAAACAAAAAGAGCTCCACAGAACGGTCACATCTTCAATCAAATGTCAGTGTTGGAAAAGTAGGCCACGACAACTAATACATTCAGTATTTTTGCGTGACTTGACTAGCACTGAAAGGAAAAGTTGGGAAAACGTGCGAGTACGTGAAACAAATTTGCTGCACTTTTACATTAATTAATAATATTGTAATACTAATTAATTGGTTTCTATCGACAGGCGATGTCTGGACGTGAAGGCGGCAAAAAGAAGCCATTGAAGGCGCCCAAGAAGGAGGGCAAGGAACTGGACGAGGATGACATGGCTTTCAAGCAGAAGCAAAAGGACCAAATGAAGGCGATGGAGGCGGCCAAACAGCAGGCATCCAAAAAGGGGCCGCTTGTCGGCGGCGGCATCAAAAAGTCGGGCAAGAAATGACCAAACAACAACCACAACAACACACACATGGATTTGTTTAATGCTGTAAATTTGTCAGTTTAAGGCGACTCCGCTTTTTTTTTATACTTGCAACTGCAACACACAAAATAGCCGATTAAATAATGTAACAAACAACGAAACTCAACAAAAAAACTCGCTTCAATCATATTTCGCAGTTAGTACTGCCACTTTGGCCTTTGTTGTGGCAAGAAAACAGACAAACTGCCAAATAGGAAAATGGCCGACAAGCTAAAAGGGACGAATTTTAGACAAAATAACTAATAGGCTTTTTTATGGTAAACCATTTTTGTTCCACATGAAAAATCTATTTAGCCACTTGAAATTTTCTTTCGCTACCTCTAACCATTTTCATTTTAAAATCATGTCTGTATATAAGGAACTAATATTCACATAATTAAGGATCTTCACTATAGTAATTGAGTTGGAAAATATGAAAGTAAAAGAATTGACTTTTTCGCGTAGATTACAAATTTCGAGATGATCACTATATACTAGGATACACGCTATACCCAGATATGATGTTTTGTGTTTTTTTGTTACATTAATTGCATATATTTCAACGGTTATAAAACTTGCATTTAACCCAGGTGCCAAAGAAAATATACACAGCAAAATGTTCACTCATATTTTAGAACATTGTTTAAAAAATATCAAGTTACAATATATGTATGTATATATGTAATGTCGATATTTGCCCACCCATCTTTCACGCAAAAAAAAGCATTTATCTACAATGAGTTAACATTTGACAGTCACAACAATCCTATAATAATTTTGTTAAACGTTATTTAACAGCTGGGAAAATAAAAATTATTCTTTGGTAATCAAGTTGAATTTATTTGTGGATATTTTACCTTTTTTATTGTATTCTGTTTGCAGCCATTTCCTGCTCAAATCTAGCTACGTTTTGCTTTTACTGCCAGCACTGATGTCACACGCTCCGCTCTCTCTCTCTCGCTTGCTCTACTTCCCTCTCGCTCAGGCGCGTGGAAAACTCGCCTGAGTGCCCGGCAGCTGCACCGACTTTGATGCCACCTCACAAGCAGCCGCAATGTGAGCGCTTAAGGCGCGTTCCGGATGCCGCGCCAAATGATGAGCCAAGGCGCCAATGAAGGCATCGCCAGCGCCAGTCGTGTCCACGACCAGCTCGGGCGGCACTTGAGGCGCCGGCACATGCTCCATGTCCGGCTGCGTAGGCTGGACGCAGACTGCGCCCAGTTTTCCCAGCGTAATGATGACGGTGTTGGCGCCCAGCTGCCTCAGACGCTGCATGGCCGCATTCGCTTCACTGGAGGAGGTGAATGAGAGCTTGAGTTGATGCCTGAATAATTAAAGCGAACTTACCTTATGCTGCTGATGCTGGGCACGCCCGTCATCAGTGCCGCTTCCGTCTCATTGACGCACAAAATGCTGGCCAGCTGCAGCAGCTCCGGCGGCGTCTCCGCCAAAGCGGGCGCCGCGTTCACTATGGAAATGCCCTTAAACTCCCGCAATGCTGCTAAGGTGGCGGCGATTGGCGTTTCCAGCTGACAGACCAGCACTTTGGCCTGCTGGAACAGCTCTTTGGCTGCACTGACATCCTGCACGCTGAGCAAATTGTTGGCGCCCGTTACAATGATGATGTTGTTCTCGCCCCCGTCGGCCACAGCGATCTGGGCAATGCCCGTGCTCTGTTGCGGCAGTTGCTGCACATGCTGCACGTTCACCTGCTCGACGCGCAGCTGCTGCAGGTAATCGTGACCGAAGCTGTCGTCGCCCAACTTGGCTATCAGCGCAGTCCGGGAGCCAAGACGCGCTGCGGCCACGCATTGATTGGCGCCCTTGCCGCCAAAGCCGCGTTCGAACTTGTGGCCATGCAGCGTCTCACCGGCTGCAGGCAGGCGTGGTGTGTAGCTGCAATATATACTATGTAATCACAGATAATACTTTGCTTATTTGGTTGCCGTTTACCAGATGAAATCGATGATGGCGGAGCCAAAGACGAGCACCTCCAATGCTGAATCGTCGCTGCTCATTTTGTGTTATCGTTTGCTGGTTGATTTGTTCGCGAATCGCAATTCAAGTGTTCAAGTGCAGTTCTCGGCCGGGTTTGCGTTGCTTATCATTATCAGCCACAACAGGAACACACAGCAATAAGAAACGGCTGGTCGTCATTTGGTTTTTATTGTTATTGTACATCTTTGCGTTGGTCGTCTGTGACGTATGTGTTGCACACTTATCGATTGCTGATCGCTTGTCTATCGATAGCAGCGCCAAATATCAGTTGGCAGCAGCGTCGCGCGGTATGACCAGTTGTGCTACATTTCTGCAACTCCAATTGGTGATCACTTATCACTGCATATAAATGGCATACTTTACTATTATGAACAATATCTTATTATTAAATTTATTTATTTTATTTATTAAAGAAAAATATATTTGTTTCAATTTTGCAATTTAAATTGGGCGCGTTTAACAGCCTGCATGATTAACTATTATTATGCAGGCGAAATATTTCAATGTTTTAATCTAAATTTAAACGGCGCGCATCAGTAGTGTGCAGTGGGACCAAGCTGAATATACGAATATACTGAAAAAACTGGTATACTGTGTAAATGCAACTACGGTCACGCTGCACAGCATCAACAGTCAACAACCGCTTAAAATATAAAAGAAGGATTTCCGAAGCAATTTCTCCACAGTACACAACAAGATGTCGATGCAGAGACTGACCAACGTTATCAGGATGACGCCGCGCCTCTCGACAGTTGGTAAGCAACGGCAAATGGCGGTCTGTACTATTGAACTGGGAGTTCAACAAGCGGCACAAAGGAGCAAAGTCCAATCAACAGGTTAATTCACATTCCAATCAATTTGCAGCCATGCAGACGTATCGCAACAACACCACCAACAGCGCCACAGTGCCGCAGTTCAATACTCTGGCCATCACCTCCCCGCAGCCCTTCGTCTTCCATGTGGAGCTCAATCGCCCCAAGAAACTCAACGCCATCAATCGGGAGATGTGGCTGTAAGTAGCATAAACTACATGTATAACTAACAAGCCAGCATAAACCGCAGATCTTTTCACACTATTAATTGCATTGTTTATATAGTTTCACATACTTTGTTCAGTGAGATCCCGTCGCAGTCTGTTCAAAAGTTAACTAGCGCCAGTGCTATGTTTGAAAACAGCAACTGGTTCGCGTCCGTGCTGAATATTAGTTGAAGTACGTGCTGTGGGTTTGTGACTTGGCTAAGACTTCTCACAATATATATATATATTCAAAAAATATATAGCAGATAGTTTAAACTAATTTCATCCACTACAACTCTGCTCTAGTGAGATCAAAGACTGTTTCGAAGCCTTGGCCATAAATCCTGATTGTCGTGCCATCGTTTTGTCCGCTGCCGGCAAACATTTTTGTGCTGGCATCGATCTGACCTCGATGATGAGCCTCGGCCAGCAGATGACGGAGAGCGACGATGTGGCACGCAAGGGTCATATGCTGGAGCGCACCATCCGGCTCTATCAGGACTCCATCACAGCCGTCGAGCGCTGTCCCAAGCCCGTCATCATGGCCGTGCATATGGCTTGCATTGGCGCTGGCGTCGATCTGATTACCGCCGCCGACATACGCTATAGCACCAGGGATGCCTACTTCCAGGTGAAGGAGGTGGACGTGGGCATGGCCGCCGATGTCGGCAGTCTGCAGCGTCTGCCCAAGGCTATTGGCAGCCAGTCGCTGGCCCGTGAACTCTGCTTTACCGGTCGACGCTTTGAGGCTGCCGAGGCGGCGCACAGCGGTCTTGTGAGCCGGCTGTTCGATGACAAGGAGACGCTGCTCAAGGGCGCTCTGCAGGTGGCCGCTGATATTGCCGACAAAAGTCCCATTGCGGTGCAGACGACCAAGGAGAGCATGGTCTATTCGCTGGAGCACACCAATCAGGAGGGACTTGATCATATTGTAAGTTGGCGTCATTTGTATTGTGGTTGTTATTTCAATTTGATTGCCTCTGCTTTCAGCGCATTATCAATAAGCTGCATCTGCAGTCCGAGGACTTTGCTCAAGCGGTCGCTGCTCAGCTGACCAAGGACGAGAAGCCCGTGTTTGCCAAGCTCTAAGTGCAATTGATTTCACATTGTATTCTTTTTTTCAATTTTGTAATTACATTTGGCCATCTCTAAGACTAATTTATGAATATCAATTTTATTTGAAATGGAAGAACTTCTTAATCGGACAACAACAAGAAGCTGATTGTATTTGAAGTGTCTCTGTTTAATTGCAACTGTCTCACAGTGTAGTATGAATTTTCGTAAATTTGGAATTTTTACAAGGATGCGAAGTCAATATTTGCCTAGTTCTAAATTGTATTTAGCGTCTAGGTATAATTTTGTTTGCCGCTGTTTAATGGATTTGTTTAACGATAACCAGACGGAATTTGTTCAGTTTTAAATTATATTTTAAGTGGTTCAACTTTCTCTCATAAATAGGAATTTGGGCAGGGACGCGCAGTCGCTGCAATTGTCTTTTGCTAACTAATAATTCTCATCAACCTATTTTGTAATTACATTCCCTCTTCTCTCTCTGTAAGTCTAAATTTATGACTAGTAATTTGGTTTAAATAACAATCTTCAAGCTTACTGCTTCTGTTGCTGCTTGAACATCTTCTCGAGCGCACGTCGCTCCTTCAGGCATTTGGCAGTGAGCACCTCCACCTGGCCCTGCTCGTTGATCAGTATGTCGTCCTCGATGCGTATGCCAATGCCCCGGAATTCGGGCGGCACATCCTTGCGCTGCTCGTCAATATAGATGCCCGGCTCCACGGTGAACACCATGCCCGGCTGAAGGCGTGTGTTGCGCGGCACATGCGGCGTATCGTGGACATCCATGCCGAGATAATGCGACACGTGATGCGGACAGAACTTGTAGCCTTGGCTGGCCAGCTCCTTGTAGTCGCTCAGATGCTTTGGCACCAGGCCAATCTCCTGCAGATATTTGCCCAGCTTAAAGCAGGTGCTCTCAAACAACTGATCCAACGACTCGCCGCCCGGCTGCAGCAAGAGCTCTAAAACAAAAAGTGATTTAATTACAGATTTAACAAAGAAAATTGTCAAGCGAACCAATTGTTTCTTTTTGCAGCTGCTCCATCATGTCGTAGAGCGTGCGCTGCGCATCCGTAAACTCGCCGCTCACGGGCCAAGTGCGCGTTATGTCGCTGGTGTAGCCGCCGTATTCGCAGCCCGCATCCATCAGCAGCAGGTCCTGCGGCTGCAGTAGCTGCGTGTTGTTCACATAGTGGATGACGGTGGCATTTTTGCCCGCTGCCACCACAGGCGGATAGGCCAAATAGCTGGCGTTGCGCATGCGGCACTTGAAGTCTATCGACGCATACAGGTGATGCTCCGATTGCCCCGGACGCGTCTCCGCCATCACCTCGTTGAAGGCGAGCGATGCAATTTCGCATGTGCGACGCATCAGTTGCATCTCTGCGGGTGACTTGAGCAGCCGCATGTTCTCCACGAAGCTGTAGACGGGCAGCAGGCGAGCACGCTCGCTGTTGCACAGTTGCAGCATCGATTCTGTCATCTGGGGCAGCTGTGAATCCTTCAGATCGAACCACAAATGCGGCTTCAACTGCGCAAAAATTTTCCCGGTCATCTGGGCAAAGCTGTCGATGGGAAAAGCTTGCTGGACGCCAAACAGCGGCACCGCCAGCTCGGGCCCGGTACGTGGTCCGTCCCAGAGCTCGGCATGCGGATCCTTGGGGCGCATAAAGAGCGTCGATTGCACCTGGGATGCTTTGTCGATGGTCAGCACGAGAATGGAGTCGGGTTCGAGGCAGCCGGTCAGGTAGTAAAAGTCCGAGCTCTGACGGAACACATAGGGTATCTTGCCGCTCATATACTTCTTGGCCGACGCACCAATCACCAGCTGTCAAAGAGTAGATCAGATTAACTCACTTCACACATCACACATTTCGCCTACCATGTGATTCTTAGAGGCGTGGCCATTGAACTCGTCACCGAAGCTCTCGGCGTACGCCTGAAGGCCTTGCATCAGCGACTGACGACGCGTCTGGAACTCGCGCAGCTCCACGCCGGGCACCAGCTCATTGGGCCGTATCAGATGCGGATGCGTGTGGCTCGTGGGCTGGCCCAACGCCCGGTTGCCCTGTCCCAGGCGCAGCGCGTCGGCAATGCTACTGCGTCGCGTCTCCTCCGCCTGTTGCCGTCCGCTGCTGGCGCCCGTTGTGGCCGCGACCTTTGAGAACTTGGCGGAGGAGCCGCTTTGCTGTTGTTGGTGGAGCGCGCGCAACAGGCAGAAACGTGGCAGGCGTTTTAACGCAAACATGGTGTGAGTCTGTTTTATTACTTATTACGTGTGTCGCTTTACAAATTGTCGCAAACTTGTGTAATTGCTCGTTTCTTTTTATTTTTTGGAAGTAAATGTGAAATAACTGACAAAACAAAAACATTTGCGTGACCGCAATTTCAAAATATACTAAATAAGCTTTGCATTACAAATATATACTAAGTTTCTGACTTGTGCAGGGCAGGTCACACTAGGCGGCTAGAAGTTAGTTTCGGTTGGTTAACCGAAAATTCTTTAAAATTTAACATTTTATATACTGCTTACACAATTTTATTTATATTTTATCGCCATCAACTTTTAAATAGCATAACAATGCAATAAAAGTAAACAAGCGTTCACTTACAAGCTTCAATATGGCGCCTGTTTACAGTTAGGTAGTTGAATTTTTCAATTACAGAATTTGCAGCTAACAATGATGGTTTTATTTGCGAATGGCGAGCTGCTCCATTCATTATAAATTATTTTATTTGTTAAACATTTAAAATGTACATATTAAAATCATAGTTTTTTTATTAGGACATATTTATGACACATTTGTAACACACTCCCGAAATTGCAGCCATCGATTGCTCCATATGATGACAAATGCAGCAGCGATGCAACAATCGATTGCAAAAGCTTTGCGACATATCGATAAGTGCAACGGCAATCGGTTTGCGAATGGCGGCAATCGACAGCAATTTAAAAAAATAAATATATTTGCTGAAGTTTATTAATACTTCTGTAAGTTTTAGTTTTGTATACATACATTATATATATTTATTTTATAGCTGCAACTGTGCGCTCAAAGCAAACATTTTAAAAGCGAGACATACTGTTCTAAAGGCACTACAAATACTACTATATAATCTCGGATTAGCGTTGACTTTCCTGTTGCTCCTTCTCGCGATTTAAGCGTCTCCCAGCAGCGCCGTCAATGCGCGTTTGTAATCACCCGATGTCTCCGCCTGTAAGAGAATATATGTGTATAGAAGGGAAACGGAAAACAAAGTTAGTCAAGTGTTTGAGAGAAAAGCGCTTTTGAAGCTTAGACAATTTGGAATTCCGTAAAGCGAAAGTTAAAGCCAATGAGTGCGCCCAATACTTACGTCCTAAGCACCAAGAACAACACAATCAACAACAATACACCACACCACAAAACGGAACCAGAGGAATACAAAAAAATAAGCAAAAGGTGAACAAGCATTACTCAAATGTGGAAACTAAGGGGACTTCATTTAACTAGATTTTAGAACTAGCTTCACTCACCACAACGGCGCTGTGCAGCGTGCGATTGTAGATGCGCTCAAACTCCTGCTTGATGGTCTCCAGATCGATCTCAGAGCGACAGACAATGATGCGGATAAGCGTCGCATCATCGGTGCCAGCACCATTCATGGCCTTGTATAGACGATTGGCAAAGAAAGCCGCTGGCGACTGCACGCACTCCACTGCAGAGAAAAGAAAATATGTCGAATCAGCAAAATATGTATATATGAAGTATATATAATTTAATTATATAAATCTTATATAATAGGAAGGAAGTTTAATTACATTAAAAGTCTAGTAGACAATTGAATTTAGCTTGAATTAAAATAATTGATTTTGCAACATAGACAATAATAATACAACTATTGATATTTGAGCTTTAAGTTTTGGTTTAAAAAATACAAGTCAACTTGCAAGGAGAAATAAATAAATCTGCAAATCGGAGTGAAAATAAATAAATGAACCTTGCAGCAGAAGCATGTTACATAAGTGAATGAGAAGTTTGCTGGCTCCAGTTTGAAGTGCTTTTAGTGATACATTTTAGAAGCTGTAAGAGCATTGTTATCAAAAATTGGGTGTCTAATAGTGTCGAAGATTGTGCTCGAACGCACGGCGATAAGATAGTTAGACAGTGAAGTTATATGGGGTGGAGGAGTCGCACTCACCTATGGCCATCATGGCGTCGTGCAGCTCGTCGGCCATCTCGTGCTTGATAGCCTGCTCGATGGTCTGGCCGGAGAGCTGCTTGTACTCGTCAAAGACCAAACGCAACTGGGGGAAGCTGGCGTGCGCCATAATGCGGTTGAAGACCTCCTCGTCGGTGCCCAGCTTGGCCTCGCCCGCCGCATACAGCTGAGCGGCCTGATCCTTGGCCTGCTCGGCGTCCACCGGCGTGTCGAGATTGTCGCGCACACCCGTCACAATCAGTGTGAGCAGGCGCCGGAAGAAACCGGATGTTTCGCTGCACATCTGCTCGGCCAGCGGACGTCCGTACTGATCCTCGTAGGCGACGACAATCTGTTGCATCTCCTCGTTGCTCTTGGTGCACAAGATCTCGACCAGCGTCGCCTCCTCGGTGCCCACACCGGCCATGGCCGCGTGCAACTGCTTGCACAGATATTCGACAGGCGGTCGCATCATCGCGATAATAACATCTTCAAATTTGCCGCCCAACTCGTCCTTCAGATCGTCGACAAGATCGCGTTCGAACTCCGACGCATAGATGGCGCTAATCTTCTGACGCTGTGCGTTGCTGCGCGTTGCCAACACATCGATAATTTGCTGCTCGTCGGTGCCTAAGCCGCGCATCGCAGCGCGCAGCTCCTGGCTGTCGCTGGCGGCGTCGAAGGGGTTGCGGGGCACAACGGTGGGAACAGGCTGATGATTTAATCAATTCCATATAGTACATACATTTAGTAAACTATCGAATAGTCTCTTCTGTCGACTGCACTTACCTTGTAATCCATTTTTGCAGCAAGTTAAATGTTTTTATGGCTCTCGATGATTCACTTTTGCACTTTCTATGCAAATTTTTCTCTAGTCTTTGGTTTGCGCTGCGTCGTCTGCTCGCTGTGCTTTATCTTTTGCTACTGCGGCAACGACACAAACAAATGCCGACGTCGTCGGCTGCCGCCCAGTGCGGCCCACAGCATGCTTGCATAGTCGAGAGCTTTTGCGAGCGAGCTTTCAATGCCGCTTCAACTACGGCTTGCATGCACTTGATGTTGTCCCCACCCCACCCGAAGAGAGAGCTTTTAATAGCGGCTTACCAATACCAATGCACTTTCCATAGCGTAGCTTAGCTGTGTGTGATTCATGCAAAATGAATGAATAGACAAGAATGCGTTTAATTGAGGCATTATTCACGCACACACACACACACACACATGCCAACACACACTTCAGCTCATTGCGTGTGCATTTACGTATGTGTGTGTGTGTGCGTGTGTTAATAGGTTTATCTTTATTTAATCTCGTTTAAATAGTTTTGCTTAGTTTTGTCACTCTTTGCACGAGTTCGTTAATAATATACATTTTGTGTGTGTGTCTCATTCTTCTAATTCTCAACTTGTTCGCTTTATATATCATATATATATTGTATGTAATGAAAATCATTTTTCTTTTCTTTTTGTTTCGTTTAGTTTTCTCTTTTTTGTTGTAGTTTTCTATACACAGGGCGCAAGAGAGGAAAAATGCATGTGGAAAATATCAAGAACAGCAAAATCAAATCACTTCTAATAATAATAATAATAATTATAATAATATTTGTATCAAAATAAATTACAATACCAATGCAAATGTTAGCAGGACTTTTTGTTTTTTGAGTTGAGTTGAGTTCTCTTCTTCTTCTTCGGTTAAACTTCGATTGGAGTTCTCTGCTTCTTCTTCTTGTGTTGAATTTCATATCAATGAAACTCACCAAAACTGCGATTTCGAGTTCTCTCGTGTTAAATTTCATTTAATGAATTTCACCACTGTAAAAGGGGAGAAAGGGGAACTGGGAGCAACGGCAGCGGAAACTAATAATATAGCACGAATAGTTACATAAAGTATATAGTTAATATATATGTAAATACAATTAAATGTTATATTCCCGAAAAAAAATAATATATATATATGTATAGTCTTTTGTTTGCATCGTGTGTGGTGTGTTCGACTGCCCCTCTTGTTCTTCTTCCCCTCTGCCACGCTTTCCAACACTGACTGAAGCATAACGATATTTCTAGAGTGACAGGGGACAGACTCATCCTCATCCTGAAGCTAACATTATTTTTTTTTTTCATTTTTGTTTTTGTTATATATGTATATTTCCTTTGAGGGAGTTTGTGTGTGGGTGGAAGATGGGGTGGGGAGGAGGAGGGGGAGGTGGAGGGAGAGCGCGCACACGCTCTAGACCTCATCGTTCTGGTTCATCTTGAGTTCGTTGAGCGTGGCATTGAATCGCGACCATTCATCGCGCGTCGGTTGCGCCAGATGCTCAGCCACATCGTAGACATACAGTTTGCCGGCCTCGTCGCCAATGCAGACATGCAACCCCGATGGGGTCCACGAGACGCGATTGAGCGCCGGCGCACCGTCGACAACGATTGAGGCTGTTGGTACTTCGGTGTCTTGATTGAGATTCCACAAATCGAGACGACCGCTACCATCGACAGCCGCAAAGAGAGCGGGATGAACGGGCGACCAGGCGACGTCCATCACATAGTCCGAGTTGTCCTCGAACGAGTACAAGGGTCGTGTGTCCTGAAAAGGATTAAAGCGCTATTATATTATGTTCAAATTGGAGTAAGAAAGACATTTGTAATCTTACCTTGAGTGACCACAACTTGATGGTCCAGTCAATGGAGGAGGTGAGAAACAGATGGCCAAAGTCTGGCGACGATTGATTGTAGTGCGTCGAGATGCCGGTGATGGGCCCCAAATGCCGTTCAAACACCTCATTCACGCCCGAACGGAGTCCGTGACGCGACGCCGAATACACATAACCATCCTCGCTGCCCATCACCAAACTGTTGATCTCATTGGCCGGGAATGCCATCGATGTGATGGCAATTGCCTTCGACTGTCGCTGCTGCAACTCGAGTGTGTCCTGCGGCTGCGACAACATGTCCAGCGACCACGAGCACAACTTGCCGTCCGACGATATGGAGATGACATTGTGCGCATTCTGTGTGCCAACCATTTGCAGACAGTACACGGGATGTGTGTGGGCCGCAGCGCTTAGCGGTGTGCGTTGGATGGGCGTACGCTTCTGGACACGATTGTCCCAGAGCACAATCTGGCCCGAATAGGTGCCGCCGAGTATCAGATTGGGATTGAACTTGGCAAAGCAGGTGGACATGACGGCGCTCTGGCAATGGAAAACGTCCTCGGGCGTTTGCTTCTTGAATTTGGTATTCCAGACCATCACCACACCGTCCGGCTCATTGGGGCTCTCCTCGTTGTTGTGATACGAAGCCACCACCAGTTCTGGGAAGTGTGTGGACCAATCCATGCTGGTGATGCAGCGGTTCTTTGACCAGCGCTCGTCATAGAACACACGGTTGAGCGAGAGCCGTGCATGCGAGCGTTCATCGTTGGCCTCCTCGTTGTCGCCGCAGCCAATGTAGTCCGTGTAAATGTCCACGTTCTCGGAGAGTGCGCGCTCCACGACGCGGCCGGCGCGCAACACGAATCGCTGAAAGTCCTCCGACAAGATGATCATCTGCTTCTGCTCCTCCGACAGCTCCTTGACTGCAAGCAGATCAAAAACATGGATTAGATGCACGTAAGACCAAGTTGAAAAGAATTTTCGTGGAAAAGTTCATTGACGGATCATCATAAAATTCCCAGAAATCAATTTTCAAATTATTCATCTTTTCCTTGAATATTGTTTTTCTTCAATATAATTTCTTTCGTGAAATATTCAAATTATTTAAATTAAAAATTAAATGAAAGCGGAAGACCCACAAGAGATCAAAATAATCAATTATGCTATTTTTATAATAAAACTTTAAAGAGTTTAATTTGACAAGTTTTATATTAAGATAAAAAAAATTAGTTACTTTTCAGTTAAAGGAATAAAATCAGCAATTAAATTTTAGTTTTTAGTGCCTACGAAAATTAATTCTTATTTTTTTATTTCCATTAAAAACAAGTCTTTAAGAATAAATTTTAAGGCAAATGTATCTGAAGAATTCGATGTAAGGAATATAGAATTGGGCGTTGGACTTAGACTCACCTTCCTTCTTCTCCTCCTGCTCCTTCTTCTGTTCGAGGGGCGTGATGGCGGGCGCCACATCCTTGACGGTGGGCAGTCCATGGTTGAGATAGCCTGGTGGCAACTTGGAGCTGAAGCCGTGATCCAGATGGGGCAGCGAGCTCTCTTCGTCATCTCCTTGGGCATCAAATGCAAGCACTGTTTAATGTATAAAACTAACACAGCTAAGGAACTTGACAATCGACAGAACAGGAACAATTCTACTTTTGCATTTGCTTTCGGTTTGTTGTTGTTGTTGTTGTTGTACTCTTTTTACTCTTTTGCGTTTGCTGCTTGTTGCTGTTGTTATTGTTGTTGTCTCTGTCATTCTTGCATTGACTTTTATCAGTTGGGTTTGTCTCAGCTTTGAGCTTCGTGATCGTGTTGGTGTGTATGTGTGTGTGTGTGTGTTCAGTTACAGTGTTGGAAAACAGCGATAGACAGATGGACTAAGACGAGATAGAGCGAGAGGGAGAGCGACTCCACACAGCTGTGTGGGAAGAGTGAAGGGGGTGTAGGGCGAGGAGAGGGGGGAAACACACACGCGCCACAAGAATACCGTGTGTTGAATATTAAAGAGGGTATGCTCGTTGTTGCTTTTACATATCATACACACATCGTATATAGTATGCTGTGTGCGTGTGTGTGTGTGTTAGAGAGAGAGAGGTGCATTCGCTTTTAACCGTTTCACACAAAGCCAATTAGAAAACAAAAACAATAAGAAAATTCAATTTACAAACGTTTTCTCTTCTGTTGTATGTACGTGTGTGCGTGTGTGTTTGTATGTACATGTGTGTGTGTGTGTGTGTCGCAGCATAAGAGATATTCAAGTAGTATTATTATTATGGCATGTTTGTATGCATGTAGTATGTATGTAGTTGTAGTTGTAGTAGTAGTAGTAGTTATTGCTAGGTTTGTAGATCATAATTCATTATTGACTAATCAAGTTCATATATCAACATTTCTCGACTCACGCGGATTTTCAGTTAACTGTTTCAATTGCTCCACCCAGTTTATAAATTTGCACTTAAAATTACATAGTATGTAAGGTATTTTATGCTAAAAATATATATTACACATATTTTCATATTGCCTTTTCAGTTTTTGCTTACAGCCAACAGAGGTCGCTTTACGTGTCGGCGCCAACTTCGACGTCGACGTCGCTTCGCTGTGCTTGGGGAGTGTTGAGAGAGAGAGAGACAGAGACGGAGACAGAGTTGCAAGTGTGAATGTGTTTGTGCGTGTGTGTGTGTAGGTGAGAGTGCGCGTGGAAGAACAAGAGATAGAACCAATCGAAACGAATCGAATTGGCAAGGATATCAATCATCGATCATCGCTTACGAAAACAAACAGTGTGACCGTGCAACAAAATTCTTTCACACTCTCAGCTCAGCACTCGCAACTCGAACGCCGCTTAAATAGCGTTTTGGCCTAAATATTTATATATTTTTTGTTTTTAGCAATTTTGATTAAGCGATTTAAGTACTTTATGAATTTTTGGAGGGTTAGTCACACAATATGGCAAGAATTTTGAGACAAGGAGTTGGATGATGCATGCAATATGAGAGAGAGAGAGAGAGAGAGTAGTACACACATTTGGTGAGACAGAGACAGAGAGATAGAAATAGAAAGAGAGAGCGTGTCGGTGTGTGTGCGTGTGTTGTGTCCGTGTGTTTTTTTGCTAGAAAGTGACAGCCAGCCGCGAAGATCTTTTATCTCATTTTTCAAAATTTGACAAATTTCAATTTCTTCAAAAAGTGTTAGAATTTGTACGTTCCTATTTTGCTTCATGTCGAGATTCCCGTCACTGTCTTCGGGTGGTGTACCTACCTGTGAATTCATCCTCCCACTCTAAACCCGGATTAAGATTGTATTCATCTTGAAGAAATATAAAGAAATAAATATATTGTACATATACATTGTAGTTTTTTTTTTTTAAATTTGATTTCAGTATTTTGTTTTTCAAAAACAAAAGCAATACTCGGGCTCCCAATATACTTGAAATCTTTTTTTTTTTTAATTTTGCGTCGTACCGCCCATTAAAAATTGTTGATGCGAGTTTTAGAACTCATTGTCACAAAATGAAAGTAAAAAAAAATTAATCAAACCAAATGTGATGAACGAATTGAATAAAAAGCAAGAGCTTTTACGAGATTATTATGGAAATATTGAAATGTTTTCGAAAGACGTGTGGTTTTCTTTTTCGAGGTTGGGAATGAAAGACAGATATCGAGAGAGATAGATAGAGAGTGGGCGTGATAGAGATAGAACATAAAAAATGTTTTTTTTTTTTATCTTGGACCCCTTTTTGGGTCGATAAACAATAATAAATTAGCACACATTAATCGATAGGCCGATATCGGTATTACAATGTTACGATTATAACTGATAAGTTCTAAATCAATATATAGTATATTATATAGTACATGATATTTCTCAGTGCTTACACATGCATTGTGTGTGTGTGAGTGTGAGCATGTGTGTGTGTGTGTGGTGTGTATGGGCTTACAATTTGTTTAGACTTAAGATTATATTATAATTTATATTTAAGAAGATATATATATATATATATATGAAAGAGTTGGCTAGACACATTATAGATATATAAATATATATTTAGATAAATGTCGATTTGGTAATGCTAAAAAAAAAAACAAATAATGATCAACAAAGGCAAGCCTATCCTTCAAATACACAGCTAAAGTATAACGGTCGAGACTGTTATACAGTGTCATACGCAAAATCAAAATGCGAGCACTTTTTTTTGTTCTTTTTGATTTGGTTTCTTAAGAAAAACGAGAGTAACTTAAACAAAAAAAAAGTCAACTACTTAAACGAATTAAAAACTTATAAATTGGGTGGAGTTCGAACAATTTGATATATATACGCAATACGTATTCATAAACGCTTCAATAATAGATCTCTAAATGCAACACATATTATATAGCCTGTATAACAGTTATAAATATATGTGATAACATCTAGATTTGTATGCTTAACAATAATAATGCTGATACAAACTGAATCTCGGTATTCTTTTTTTTTTATTTGGCTTTTCAACGGATCTACATAAAAATCAAATAGAAATCAATAAATTGGGGAAGTTGTACCGAAAAGGCCGAAAACAAAAGCAAACTGTAGAATCTAAATCTAAATATATATATATAGATACGTGAGAAAAAGAGAGAGAGAGATCGAGCAAGTACTAGATTTAACACTAATAATACACACAGATAAAATAGGAAAGTAAACAAAACACAACTAGCGAGTAACGAGTAACGAGATTCGTTCAAACTACATACGACAGACTGGGAAGCAGATAGATAGATAGATTATGCAGTGATAGATACAATAGATTATTGTTATTATTAATAATATTATACACTACTTGGTGGGTGGATAGTCAAAGATATTGAGGGCAAGAGGGAGGTAACTATTAGTTTTACATACAAAACTCAACAACTACTCACCATAATAATCCGTAGCATGAGCTGCAGTTTTTTTTGCGTGCGTACCAAGAACAGATAAAAGGGGGAAGAAAAAGTAAATAGACAAATTATTAAATTGCGCTCAAATCGAATCATATATCCGAATTGGAATCGAAGTACAAATCGAAACAAAATTGCTGAAGAAGCTGCTGTGCTGCACCAAATTAAAATCAAGAATCAGAAAATTAAGAATGAAAAGTGAGAATTATTAAAACTCAAACCCAAAAGAGAAAAACTATACTGTGTGATGATGATACATTTAAAATTGTGTGCTGTCTAAAATATGATGTATTATTAATAAATTCTTGTGGAATCGATGTGCCTGCTTATAACTAGGATTAGTACCTTTACGTGGACGCCACCAGTCCTCCATATATCCTGACAGAGGCGATGAGTGGCAAGAAAGAACTGTATTTGTTATTTTATTTCACTTTATCAGTATTTTTTTTTTTTTCGCATGTAAAGTTTGCCCTACAACTTCATCGAATGAGGCGCAACACAATTGAAATTTTAATCGGGGGGAAAGTCGGGGGAAAAGTTTAGATAGACTATTTTGTTGTTTGGCAATAGAACAGAGAGCGGGAACAGAAAGTGGGAACAGTTTTCACATACAAAAATTGTAATACAAAATTCAAAGAAATAGAGTCGAAGAAACAAACTATGGGAAAGTGTCTACACAATAGCCACAACATGGTTCCGAGTTATAGCAGTTATATACTATGTGGTATACATATATGGAAGTATATATAGTTTTATCTTTGAATACGCACCATCACGCTCGTGACCGCCGGTGCTGGTCGTTTGTGTTTGTTTCGTATAGACGAGTGTCTCCTTTGGTGGAATGTTTGTTGCTTGCACATTGTAGACGCTCAGATTGAGTGGCTGCTTCTTGCCAACGCTGCTGCAACGGACAGAACTACATTATTTACACTATACCATATAAAAAGTATGTTCATTAATTATTTGCAAACTTCAAAACAGGCATGAAATCCTTTGGAACTAAACTCTTATATTTAATCAGATATCTTTCCAATAAATCCAATTGGAAATTTCACTTCAAACAGTTAATTGAAAGTTGAATTTGAAGCAGTTTTTCTCTAGTTGTTTCGAATACTGTTTTTCATGAGCTCGTTTGGTAATTATAATTGTTACTAATAGAAACCATCTGCCTGTTTTTTTTTGGCTTTGCAAACAATTAATTGATATACTTTATAGTGTAAGCGTTTTGACACATTACCCTTGTCCATTGACGGTGGCCTGCAGACTGACGTCGGGTGTCTGTGTATTGGAATTATCGGATGTCAACGAATTGGCCGAAGACAATGAGGACAACACTTCCGAAACGGGCGCCACGCCCAGCGACGACAGCATCTCATCCAGATCCCTAAAAACGCAAACAAATGAAAGACATGTAAAAATAATAGCCAATAAGAAAATTGGTAATACAGGATTTTGAATCAGATGTAGCAGAAAAACGATATCCAATAGGAAACAAGTAAAAATGTTCAATAACAACTTAAAGAGAGCGACAAGTAAATCTTTTAAAACTCACTTTAATTTCGAGTGCCAACAAACAAAATAGATAAGGAAACATTTATAGAACTCACTTGCGCTGATCCTTGTCGATGCCGGTTCCGGTGCCTATGCGACCGGCGGCTTCTTCCATATCTTTGATTTCCTTCTCGCGGCGACGTCGATCCTTCTCCTCGCGCAGTGCTGCCAACTTGGCCTTTTTGCGCTCCAGCTCAGCCTTGCGATCCATCTTCGTGTTGTGTAGTCTGGCAACGCTGCTCTAATCTAATCACTCTCTGCACAGGTGTTATGCCAATGGGGGCGGGGGACGGGGCGTCGCTCACTTCTGGACAACGACAACGGCAACAACAACTACAACTACAGCAAGTGCAGTCTTAGGGAGCTGCAAAAGAAGAAGCATGCAAATTATTATGAATCAGTGTGTGTGTGTGTGTGTGAGTGTGAGTGTTGTGCATGTAACCAATATTGGTTAGCAGCTGCTTGATGATGTCACCTCAGCACAACACAACTCAATTGGCCAAAAGCGGCGTTCTATGTGTGTGAGTGTGTCTTCTTTTTCTATTTTGCCTGCTCCTCTACATATATTCAATTACTTTTGCGTGTGATTTTGGCACATACAAAAAAAATCAATAGTCTAATGCCAACCAGAAGATGTGACGACGACGACGACGGCGACGCAGCGCAGCAGCAGCAGCGCAGTCATCGTTGTGACGTCGTTTTCTACTTTCCGTTCGTGTGCTCATTATTTTTCTTCCTTTCTTTTTGTTCGCAGTGCCTTTAACTGCTGTATTTGAGTTATTTACAATTATGTTTAGCGCACCTTTCTATGTTGTTTATACACTGCTTGCGGGGCCAATCAAACACTTGCAATTGTTACTAAAATAACATTTTATTTTGTTCCGAATTGAAAACGCGTCCAGCGTGACCGCAGCTTGAATATCAAAATATACCAACCGACATACACCAAAATATGCCGCTTTCACAGCAGAAATTCATTTGCTGTGGTGCTGGCCACATTAGTTTATTAGTGTTAGGCAATGTGCAAAAACAAGCGCAGTTTTTTAAATAATTATTTATTTTAGCAATGAATTTAATAAATAATGAAAGTCTAAATGTAATATTGAAATGAACAGAGAATTATGGCGAAACGAAGAAGGGAGCCCAAGTTTAATATATATTGTAGTAAAATGCGCTCGCTGTGCCACCCTGTGCTTGAATAGTGTGGCAGCGCTGCTGACTACAATACGCACATCTGGCCACACCGTGTTGCCGCCAACATTTAAAAATCCATTGCTTTGCACAAATAATTGAATTGATTGTGTTGGGTACTTAATGGCAGTGACACTAATTAATGCAATGCACATTTGGCCGTCAAGTGAAATCATAAGAACTGTTCCCCCCCCCAGCAAGCGTTTGCCAATGGAAATAGAAAGCTGGCGAGAATGTTGACTTGTTAAAAAAAAAAAATGCTCATTGTCATTGTAATTTATGCGACGCTCATGCAGCAAGCAAGCATAACGGTAAAAACTGTCCGTGTGCAATTGGCATATTAAGCGGCAGTTTCCGTAATTAGTTGTTAATTGTTTGTGTGTGGCTTGCTAACTTGCTGGCACCGAAATGCCAAAAGACCAAACACCAAAAATGTCTTGCCAACTCCTCAGACACCCACACACACACACACACGCAATGACAATGACACAGTTGATGGTTCGTTCACATTTGACTGCGACGCCCAGCCTCAAAAATTGTGCATATATACCAAAATATTAATGTCTGTAATATTTCGGCTTATACCCGTAACCTAAAGGGTGGAAGGGTATTATTACTTAGTGCCAACAGGTAGAAGAAGGCGTCCTCAACCCCATAGAGTATATATATTCTTCATCAGTGTCAACAACCGAGATGATATATTTATTTTCGGCTGTCTGTCTGTATGAACACTTAGATCTCAGAGACTTTAAGAGCTAGAAATGGAGTTTGTTTTACACTTTAGTCACGCACCTTTCCCTTTCCCTCAGGTATATTTAGGTATACACAATATAGTTTAAATGATTGATGATCATATGCTGGGCATCGCAATCAAAATATAGAAGTGATTCAATAAACAATTCCATAGGGCAAAAATCATATATTGGTTTATTTCCAACAGAAAAGTATATTCGTATTCTAAATATACTTTGCGGTATATGTTTTCGGTATATTACATAACTATTTTACACTCTCAAAATGCATAGCCGGTATCTCAGAGTCGAGCAGTTTCGACTGTAGCTTTGGTGTTTTTTTTTTATTTTTATCTTGGGGCGCATCTTCGCTTAAAAGCCAACTTACTTTGATGGCCTATAAATTGCATATGCATTGATTTCATAACGACCAACAAAATAACATTAGCTGCTTGTGGATCGCGTTCATCAGTTAATTTTTGTATTTCTCTTGTGTTTTTTAGTTTTTATTTTTACTTTGTTGTTTTGCAAGCTAATTTGGTTGCAGTCCCAACCAAAAACACAAAAACAAAGAGAAAAAAACCTTGAATTACAAAATCTTTCATCTGTCTCTTGCTCCAGGCGAACAACAGGCAACCGTAATGAAGCTAATGATGACGATCATGATGATGATGATGATATTATTCATGTTGATAATGATAAATCAGCAGCGCATCTGCTGCGAGTTTTACAAAAACTTGATCGACATGCGGTATATATTCGGTATCTTGTATATCTGGTATATTATTATTTGCTATTGCCAAACTATGACGGACAGAGAGAGAGAGACAGCGACAGCGACAGAGACAGAGATAGTTGAGAGTTTTTCGCTAATTGCATTTGATATGTAGACACTTTGATTTGCGTTTATTATGTTTATGGCGTTTGTGATGAGTATCTGCGATACAATTCGATACGCGCATAATTTACAATTTAATTGTTGCTTCTTAGAAGCCGCTAAACCAGCCGGACCTGCGTCCAGCAACCGAGAGTAAAAGTTTATTTAATTTAAACTTTAACTAGTTGCTAACTGCTTAAAGGTTTTGCTCAGCCAGTTTTTCGTTCGGTCGCTCTGCTCGTGTTGTTTTGCCGGCTGTTTGATCGCCGCTCAAGGACAACGAGTTCATTTTTGTTTTATTTTCGTTATCGTTTTTTTTTTTTTTTTTTTTTTTTGGCCATTGCGTGCGTCACATTTAGCATATTTACATACATTTTTACATATTTACATATAAGCAGATATTTTATACAATTTCTGTCTGTGGTTGGATTTGGATTTATGCAATTCGAATTGACGCGCGCTGACACACTTAAAAATGGTATCCTGTCCAAGGCCCTGCCATCAATTATGTGGTCACACTGCCAGCAGCGAAAAACCGCTGCTGACGTTTCCCCTTCCATTGCACTAGTCCCACACCAACTACTTTGTAGACACAACTTCGAAAACGTAATGCAAGAAACACAATTTTTTCGTTTCTGACTATTTCTACATATCATTTTATAGCTGTTTGACAAGGCTTGACGGAAGACCAGCAAACAACAAATTTGATAGCTTATTTGTATTTTATTATTCATAACTTTGGAATTGAATTCTAGGTGAAATTTACGCCTTCCGGCTGTGTTTATGTTTAATTTAAATATTAGAAATATTTAGCATTCTTGTTAGTTTAACGAGATCTTCGCCTCTGCGTGGAGTTGGTAAGGAGGAGATATTATTATTATTACTTGATTGTATTAAATAATTATATTACTCTATTAGCAACTAATGCCCTTAGGCTGTGAAGAACTAAATTTGCTAGTTTAACTGGAACTTTCAGTAAAAACCAAAATAGCCATGAACAATAAATAGTATTAAGGTACAAATTGAATGTATTTGTATTTCGCAATGTTCCCATGCTATAAACAGTGTGACCATACACTTGGAAACTAGTTAGGAGGCATCCTAGGACATTTTTGAGAGTATATTAAACTGTTTAGCTGGGATCGATGCGGAACTAGATTTATACCAAAGTGCAGTAGTGAAATCGCTGGTACTGAAGGGCGTCTGCTGACGTTTACAAATTGCATGCACCCACACACACACACACACACACACACACACACACACACACACGTTGCCCGTTATTATGGTTATTGTTATTGGAAAGGTTTGTTTTTTGTCGTTCCATCTTGAATGTTGAACATGTTATCTTAGCCTTTCTTTTGGTTTTATTTGTGTTTTTGATTGCTGGAAATTGTCGAGGCATTTGCATGCAAGGCGCACATCGTTAACACCGGCAAAAGTTTTGTTTTTTTTTTTTATTTTTTTTTTTCAATTTATGTGGGCAACTGTCTGTGTGTGTGTATGGGTGTGTGTGTGTGTGTATTTACCTGGCTTGCTTCATTACAGCTTTGCCTTGCCTTTCTTTGTCTCCACCTCCGCGTCTCTGTCGCTGCCAACGGCGACTGCGCGGCTTAACCGCAGCAATTCCCCCATTGGCGCCCGACGACGTTATTGGCGTCGGCAGCGCAGTCGGCGCAGCGATCGCTTCGTTCGGTCGCTCGAACGTCGCGCACGCGTTGCCGGCAAGCAAAAAAAGTCTTGAAAAGTGCGCCTCTTTGGCGTTGCGTTGTTAGTTTAAGTTTAACCATCGCACCGCTGAGTCGCGATTTAATAGTTTGTCCGCCCCAAAAGGATACTTGCATATTAAATACACATTTATTTTTTTTTTTTCGGTTTTTTTGGTTATTGATCGTTGAAAAATGAAATTATTTTTATGTGCCATTGCTGTGACGCTGTGTGTGGCAGCAACAAGTGAGTGTGATGACTGAACGGTCGCCATTTTGAATGCGCTATCGATTAACTGCAATCGATTTCGATTAGCCGAAAAAAAGTGCTAATCACTTTGACATTGGGCAGCACTTAAGCAACAATCATGCATGTGTGTGTGTGTCTGTCTGAGTGTGTGTGTGTGTGTAGGGGAGCTTTAACGGTAACAGTCCATCAGTCTGGCAGCTTTATCTGTTGCTAAACGAATACATAAATATCTCTGTCGACCCTGTCTGACATTTGCGTTGGCTTAGCTGGCTTTCAAATGTCGCGTAGAAACCAATTTGCATTTTTTGCCGTGTTAAATGGCAACCAAACAGGTAACCGACAAAACCGGCTGCACTCGACGCGACGCTGTAACTGGGACTGCGCCCGAGACTGAGACTGGGAACTGCAACTGGAACTGGAATTGAAACTGGAACGAGCGCTGCTCAGTCGATTATGCAATTGCCGCCTGCTGCGCTGCTGGCTGGTTTCGAACAGGAAAAAAAACACCTACAGCGAGCGCACTTCGATCAATCTCGATGATCGTCGTCTATCGATTGTTACACTTTTTGCTTGCTTTGTTGTTGTTGCCAAGTAGGAAACGGTTGTTGGGAGGAGGGGCGGTGAAAGCTTTTGGTTTTGCAGTTTAATGAACTGTTTTCTTCTCTTTGCTTCTTTCTTTTTTTTCTGCAGCTGGAGCTGGCGCCGACTTCGACTGCCCCAAGCCGAACGGTCAGTTCGCCGATGAGGTGCAGTGCGATAAATATTATGTGTGCGACGATGGCCTCGCCAAGGCGAAGCTCTGTCCCGACGGCCTTGTCTTCGATCCCCTCAACCGCAAGATCAACAAGTGTGACCAGCCCTTCAACGTCGACTGCGAGGATCGCACAGAATTGCGTAAGTATTTCCCTCTCTCTCTCTCTCTCTCTCTCTTTTTTTCTGCCTGTCTGTCTGTCTGTCCGTTCGCTTATAAGAGTTAGAGGCACCAAATTGTTGGTAAACATGCTCTATAATACTACTATATTTTATTATTTACAATAAAATACATCAAATTAATATATATGCATTATTTGGCATTTTAAAACATCTCCTAAAAGTCGTACCCAACACATTTTTACAAATTTGTGTCAAACAATTAATTAAATTCAAATTTGTCTTTCAAAGTTTAACATCTCACTAAAATTCAATGCCAAAAAAATTAATTTTTGGAATACAATAATTATGAATTAAATTTTTGTAATCCATTGAAAAATATAATAAAGGAAATACTTTTACTTTAAAGTTAAGTTATAAGTTGACTGTTATATTTTACTTTTTAAATGAGAGTTATGGCCTAACTTTTCAATAAAACTCTACAATCAAATAAATTTGTGTTAATAAAGATTATAGTCGTTACAGTCCCTGTTTAAAGTTATTTGGTTCAACTAAATTCATTTGTTAACGTCGAGTCCATTTCAAATTAAATAATTTGAACTGTTTTTTTTCGTTTCTTTAGAGGAGCCCAAATCGACCACATACTGCCCACGCAAGAACGGTTTCTTTGCCCATCCCGAGGCGCACGTCTGCAACATCTTCTACAACTGCATCGATGGCGATGCTCTGGAAATGAAGTGCACCGTTGGACTGCACTTTGACGAGTACTCCGGCACCTGTGTGTGGCCCGATACCGCCAAGCGTGAGGGTTGCGGCGATCTTGAGAGTAAGTAGAAACACCGTCTCTCTCTATATATTGATGTTGCTCATTCAATTGTCATTCGCTTTGTTTGTTTTTTCGCTGTGCAGAGAAATCGGAGAGCGGCTTCTCTTGCCCCAAGGACAAGCCAAAGACTGATGTGCGCGGCCAGGTTGTGACACATCCCAAGTACGCACATCCCACCGATTGCCAGAAGTTCTATGTGTGCCTGAACGGTGATGATCCCCGCGATTTGGGCTGCCAGCTGGGCGAGGTTTACAACGACCAGACCGAGATGTGCGATGCGCCCGAGAATGTGCCCGGATGCGAGGATTGGTACAAGGATACCGATGACAAGAAGGATTAAGCAACCCCGACACTTCCCAGAATAGTCCCTCCCCCCCCCAAAAAAAAAAAAAAAAAACAACTGGCGTGCCACCCGCCGATATACAACGCCAATCCCGATCCGCGCGCGTCTTCTACAGTTACCCGACATCAGATACAGATACAATTACAGATACACTACACACCCCAGACCCCAAACGCCAACACAGACTTGAACAGACGCAAAGAGACACACCCGGATGTGGAGATGAAGCCACTGGAGAGAAGGGGACGCGCGTCGTAGTCACTTAAACTTAGTAGTTGCTAGCCTATTTCCTATAGCGCGTATGTGTAGCACTTAAAAACTTTGAACTTCTCGTTACTCGTTACCTTTTATTCGTTACTCGTCACTCGCTACTCTTGACTTTTCACTCGCTACTCTTCTTTCACAAAACTTTACCTTTCCTCTGCTCTCTAACTGCAACTTTACCATCATCTACTTACTTACTATTTATCTACACTTCTTTCTCTTACTCTACGAATCGTTGTGTATATATTTCCTCTACAATTTCAACTATTAATTAATATACAAAAACAAAAAACAAACCAACAAAAATAAACTTTTTTTGACAAACTATCTTTCTGTTTCTCTAACTTCTCTATCTGTCTGCTATTCTTTTCTATTTGTGTAATTTAAGTCTAACATTCGTTACTCTAAAATTTATTGCAAATGTTCGAAACTTGTTTGAAACTCTTTATTAATTTGTGTTGTTACTTATAATTTTCCTCTAAAAAGTTTAGTATCAATTTCTAAATTTCTCATGTCTCTCTCTGAATTCTAGACTTTCATTCAGTCTGAATTTCTTTAAAGTCTCATGTCTTTTAACTTTCATTTCGTAATCTAAATTTTATTTTTTAATCTGTACTCTATATAAGATATTTTTCTTTACTATCTATTTCGATCTCTGTTTCATCTTTTCTTATAATTCCTTAGTATAATAATTCTCTACTTAAATCTCGTAGTTTTCCTTACTTTATTTTCATTTCGATATTATCTACAATTATTTTACTTTATCTACTTTAGTTTTCCTCCCAAATTTCCACTTGATCTTTAACCATTCGCTCTCAATCTATAATTCCTCTTAAGTACAAGTTCCTTGATCACTTTCCTTTCTATTAAGGGCTATATGTAGCGCAGTATAAGTAAACTGTCTTAAATCGGATCGATCATGTTCATAGCATTCACACAACACTCATATCCATTTGCCAACACTCATTTTGATTAAATAACAAGACTTGAAATTATGCCAATTGTGTTTATCTTGCGATCGCGAAATCTTGCAGCTCTCTTAACTGCTTTTTTTGCTGTTTAGCCAAACGAATCGAGGACAAATCGATTTGTCGCTAATCTTTGCGGCTAACATCATCATTCCCTCCTTCTCCCTCCCACAGCGTCTCTCTCTATCTCTATCTCTCCCTCTCGCTCTCTGCATCTTGTGATGAAATGTTGGCGCTCCAGGCGCAGCCGTAAGCATCATTAACCCTTTGTCAACTCAGCCAGCACAATGGCCATTAATTGCATTTGGTCAATAAGTAACGGGGCTAGGCTAAAATGCATGGCGTATCAATCATCGACGCTTAGATACCCTTTCTTAAAATACAAATTCAACATAATAATAATACAATTTTTTTTAACTTAGATAAAAACCTTGTCTTGGACTAAATTAAAACATTTACACAAATATATAAATGAATTCATTTTCAAAAACAATTAATAGAAAACAACATTTTTTCATTGTCTGTTTAAATGGAATGTAAATAGAAATTTCTGATTTAAACGATTTAATTTTGAAAAACAAATTAATATCATAAAAAAATATTTGTTAGCTGTCTTGTTAAAATCAAGAAAATTTAATAATATAAAGAAAATATTTAAGAAAATCTTTTTAAATAATCATTTTTCTCACTGCCTTTTTAAAGGCAATGTAAATATAAATGTCTGATGAAAGCGAATAAATTTTCAAAACAAAAACATTTGATATAGTAAAACTATATTTGAGAATATCATTTTGAATAAATATTTTTTCATTGACTTATTGAAGGTAAAATAAATGAATGCAACTAAATTATTTTGAACTAAACTTATGCCTTGTAAAACAAATTTATTTAAAACATAAAAAATCATAAAGAAAAAACAAAATCATTTAAATTATTTTTTCGCTGCCCATTCAAAGGCAATGCCAATACAAATTTCAGATTTGAACGATTTAATTTTCAAAAATAATGAATAGAAAAAACCAATTTTTTTCGTTGCCTGTTTAGGGGCGTCAGGGGCGGCTGCGGCACAGGGTGCACTTGGTAGTGGGTGGCGACAAACATGGCGACGAAACGGTGTTGCCCATCTGCCGAAAAGTGCAGGCAGCTGCTGTGCTGCAGGCTGCGCTGTGCTGTGCTGTCTGCACGCCGACGGCTTTCGGGCATTGTTCGTTATGCAATCGACGCGGTCCGACCGCCCGCCTGCTAACTTACAACAACAACAACAACAGCAACAACGAATACAAGAGTAACAACAGTTTTGCAATAGTTAACAATGTAACGAACGAAAGCAAAGCCACGAACCCAACTACACACACGCACACACGAATACGAACACGAGTCGGCCCGAGGCAGGCCGAATGCAATAATGAATGGAAGCTTACGAGCTGCTCGAGCTTTGCCTTTTACTTTCAATCACACACACACACACACACACACACACACACACACACACACAGACAACAACAACGGCAACGGCAACAAAGTAAAACCAAATCACGTTTTGCATTTTGTATTTGTACCAAAATTGCTCGATCAATCGTTGCGCGCACCCGCTCAGTGACAACACATATTCACACATGCGCACACTCGCGCACACACACACACATGCACAGGCTGGTATGCAGGCAGCACTTAGCTCTCCTCCCCTTCCCACTTCCCCCAACAACAGCCCCCCCCTCTGCACGGCAAGCAAATTCAAATACGAAACGCGCGCGACGAAAAAAAAAAGCTTTGCAAAACTTTTGTTTTGCTTGAAGTTTTATTTTTATTTTTGTATTTTTTTTTTCTTTAATTTTGTTTGTGTCGCCACCGTCGCTGCTGGCGACTGCGACTGTTACTTCTGTTGCTGCTTCTTCTTCTTCTTGAGCGCGGTATAAATCTTTTCAGTTGAGTTTGGAACGCGTAACCGTTAAAACGTGAAACGTCTGCGTAGCGGCAAATTTTAAGTATCGCGCTATTGTCTCTGTCTCCGTCTGTCTGTCTGTCTCTTCGCCGTTGTCTCCGTTTGTCGTCTTTCTTTCAATTTAATTTAAGCGCTCTTATTACGACCGTGTTTATATATTTTTTTTGAAATTGTTTTTTTTTGCGCAAAAATGCAACGCGTTCATGTGACCAGCGTCCTGATCCTGGCATTAGTTGCCTGCGGTAAGTGGGGGGTGGGTGGCATAATATGCGATAATAATGTTGGCGTAATATGGCCACACTATTCAAATTGCACACTGCATGTAATTAGCGCAACCTTCCAATTCCAATTCCAGTTGCGTGCAGAGCTTTTACTTTCAAAAATTCCACAGCAATTGGCTAGCTGGCCAGCGTTGCCAAGTCTTTTGTTCTTGCCAATTCAAATCCAGTTTAATTAGACAGTCCAGCTGTCTACTGGTTTCTTAGACTGAAGGCTAACTCAAAAGATTTGTAGTTTTCTGCTCCAATTAATTGAGTGGAGGGTGTGGCGAGGTGAGGCAGGGCAGTGACGTGCAACGATCACAGGGTGTGGGGGGGCGGTTAACAGGGTGCACCACGCTCATTAGGCATGCAGATCGAGTGCCAATCATTGCCAACTGAGTCAGCATCAGTGTTGCCAACTCCCTGATTAAGTTGGCGATAAATGAGAATTCAAAAAATGCAAAAAACCAGCTATTCAAATTTGTAATCTTTTTGCATTTTTATATTTAGATTTATATTTATAATTAGAGACAGGAAGAATTTGACGCTATCGTGTAATCACGAACTATGTTTACTTGCGAAGGAATTAAAGAAGTATTTCAAACGAAAATTAGCAGACTGATTTTATGAAATAGCCAGAATAACAGGAGCTAGCTGAATTTAAGTGTTTGCAGTAATTGGCAAAAATAAACAGCCAGATTTTAAGTGAAAACTGCTAAACTAAATTGGCAACACTCCGCAGTTACACTGTGCCAAAAAGTCGAGCGGCAATTGATACACAAATTTGATTTGAGAAAAGGTTAACTAAGACTCGTTACACTTGTTTTCGCCCTGTGCAGCGCCAGCAAATGCCATTTAAATGCGGTGATAGCCACAAAGTCAAAAGTAGAACTTGGCCCGTCAAACCAGTTGACAATTAGAGACACAATCACATTATAAGATCTATAAATCTTGCCTGCTTGCCGACCCAACAAGTTTTTTTGTTTTATTTTTGTGTTTTTTATTTATTTTTTGTTTGGAGTAGAACGGCCTTTGAATTGGAATTACCTTTCAATTTGAACAGGAATTGTTGGCAAGTTGCCGTTATTTGCGGTACTTATTTGCGGTGCCTATCTCTGCGATAATTATCGATAACTTTGGGACAAGTAAATACCGGAAATCTTTAATAGATTTAAATACATATTATGCATGTCGTCTCTCGCTGTCTGCGACTGAGAAAAGCTGTTGAAAATTTCAAAACTGTTTTTGTCGTCGCGTTGCGAAGCGCAGCAATCAACCTGTTACCTGGTTACATCACAGCCACAGCATCGGCAGCGCAGTCGCCGCCACTAGACGCGAAGATGCTCGAAAGCGTTACCGGCGCCTCAACAACAAACAACAACAACAACAACAGATGCAACAACGACGGCACTTTTGCAGTTACACAAAATAAATAAATAAAACGAGTTGTGGGAAGGAAGTTGCACGTTCAAGTTTTGATAATGGGCATGGGAAAACGTTGGAAAAACAGCATTGACGACGACATTTTCCCCCGGTTTCTGTTTGTTTTTGTAACTGTCTCAGACATTTGGGATATCGATGACGCATGTAATAAATGCGCATAGTTGGCAACACCTGTGCGCTGCTTATGAAATTGAAAGTTATGGGAATGCCTGAATAATGGATAATTATTTCAGATATTTAACTATAAAACGATATGTAATTCATTACGCCTACGTTGTTTTCTTTACCATATATATCTATTCGCAAACTAATCAACCTATTCTTTCTAGTTGTTTCTCACAATTTTGTTTAATGTACAATGTGTTAGAACGAGGTAACCAATAGAATCAAAAGAGAGCACTAAAATGTTGTGCTATATGTTTTAGGTTATTAAATATACTGCAGCATACTACAAAATTAGTTCAAAATACTGAGCAAACTTCTAGTTGGCAACACCTTCTGCCTGCATTTGAAATAAGGAATGTCTGATAGTTGGCAATACTTGCATGCTTAGTTGGCAACACACACCCCTTATGTCTGATAATTGGCAACACTCACCATTAATGTTTTTTTGCAGGACATGCGCTCGCCGTCGGCTCCCCCGAGTGCCCCGAGAAGTATGGCGAACAGGCTTATGCGCACACTGAGAACTGCGATCAGTTCTTCCTTTGCACCAACGGCACGCTGACTTTGGAGACATGCGAGAATGGACTGCTGTTTGACGGCAAGGGCGCGGTGCACAATCACTGCAACTACAATTGGGCTGTGGACTGCAAGGGACGTCAATGGGATCGTAAGTACCATACACATTCCACATTCCGCAATTCACAAACACACACAAACAAAAAATTCTACAGCGACACCTATCTCGACGCCTGGCTGCGAATATCAGTTCGGTTTGTATCCCGCCGCCAAGGAGTGCTCGACCACGTACATCAAGTGCGCCCATGGCGAACCCCACGAACAGGATTGCGACGCTGGTCTCGCTTACGATGAGCGCATTCATGGCTGCAACTGGCCCGATCAACTACTCGATCACTGCAATCCTGAGGGTGAGTGTCTATCGACCCACCACCACCCACCCTCCCACTCTTCTATCGATAGGCAATTATCGAATAATTGTACTCACCCCTCTCTCTCTGTCCTGCAGCCGTTGTGGGCTTCAAGTGCCCAACGAAGGTGGATCCCAATTCGGTAGCCGCTCGCTTCTGGCCCTTCCCCCGCTTCCCCGTGTCCGGCGATTGCCATCGCTTGATTACCTGCGTCGAGGGATATCCACGTCTGATTAGCTGTGGCGAGGACAAGGTCTTTGACGAGAACACGCTCACCTGCGAGGAACCCGAATACGCCAGCGGCGGCTGCGCCAACTATGGCAAATAGGGACATACACACACACGCACGCACACAAACACACTCCTACTAACAACTGTACATATGTATGTAAAAGCTGCTGCTTGAGCCATGCTCAAAGCTCACTTCAGCGCTCTCTCTCTCGTTCTCGCTCTCACTCTGGACTTTTTGTTTACGCTCACACTCACATGATGCTCTCTCTTTTCCGCTCGCACTATTGTCACTTAGCACTCTTTTTTTTTTCAATATTGTTTGTTAACCATTAATTTGTAAATGAAGTTTTTTTTTTCAATTTTGTTATTTTCAAAATGAGCACTAAATGCAATAAACTGAAAATTTATTTATTGTAATATATTTTTGGAGTGAACATAAAAGACGAAAATCGCACGCTTTATTATTGTTGGAAGGCCACTGGAAACTCATTGGAATTCACTGCAGAAAAAAAACCAGTGGAATACACAAAAATCAATGCACAATTTAAGGAAAGTATTCGTTTATTAATAATTATTGGAGACGTTTGTTGTTGTTTTGAGATAGATGGAAGAGAATTGCTCTTTTTATGCTAACGTTATACATATTCGAATATCGCGGCTTTAAACTGATGAAAATTTGCATGATGAACAATAAAAAAAATAAAGATGAAAGCGATAAAAGAGATTAATTGCCGCTGCTTATTTGTCAGTATATTAATACCAAAAAGAGTAGAAAACGTAACGGTCGCACTGCCGCACAAAACTATCACATGGAACGTCGATAAGTCGATACATCGCATCGATTGATCGATCGATTGTCGTTGGTTTAGTCAATCAGTTGGCGCACTTGATCCTGCGGTGTGGAAAAGATGATGGCATAGATGAGGCCATCGCGTACATTCTCGCTGGGATGGCCGACATTGAACCTGAACTTGACAAGCTGCTTTATGGCATCCGGGCTGCAGGCGTACATCGGATACCAGCCCATCTTGTTAAAGACCACGTAAATCTTGTAGATCTGATTGCGATAGATGTAAACGGGGCGATCGAATGTGATGTCCAAATGCGAATCGTATCTCACTCGCGCTGTGCAGTGTGTGTACGCTATCCTTGAGCCGTGCATATCCTGAATGTGGGCATACAGCACCTCGGTGTACAGTTCAGCGAATCCTGCCGAATTCATCAGCTCCCCACAGAGCACTTGGGTGGGCACCTGAACGCCCAGGATCCAGATGTTGGTGTCCACCTGCCCAGCAAGATAATTGTCTGTATATAGTAACAGTCTAACACTTTGCCCAATATCGAAGTATCACTTTGATCGGCAAACATTGGCAAAGCTTTCATAGCCAATACACAAACCTCTTTTTGGGGGTCAAATGCCAAAACACACATCGCTAATGAAACAACCATCTCTAACAAAAAAATGCCAGACACGTTTGAAAAGTTAACACTTAGAGAATATCCGAGGGATATAAAAAAATTGTATAAAATATGTTCCCTTCTCGGTGATTCTCATGATGTTCAGTTATCAAATATGGGTTGAGATGTAAAATATGTTTCTATATTTGCACGTATTTGAAATTTGTTTTTGATATTGGCCAATCGTTTTCAATTCCAAATAAATGATTTGTTCAAATATCTTCGTTAGGGATAAAAAATTAAAAGTTGTTATATACATATATACTATAGTTTACTTAACTTAATTTGAAAAGCGGTGTTAAGAGAACAGTCTTGACAGACAATTCAAGAAATGTGTAAAAAGGGATAAAGTTGCGTCTGCAGCTTACCTGGAAGGTGACGCCCGAATCGGTGACGCTGGTGTTGCGATAGTCGAACTCGCGCACTATGGAACGCTTGCAGTAGGAGCGCACCATGTCGTGGAAAGAGTTGCTCGAGGAGGACGCGGCCTCATTGGGACCAGCGCCCGCTGCGGCAGGCTCAAAGCCATCGCCAAAACCAGCAGCGCCCTCCTCGATAAAGAAGCCGCCACCAGTCGGATTCTGCATGATCTGATCCATGGCAGCGCCCAGATTCAAAGGCACACTGATCCTCTGCTGCTGCTGCTGCTGTTGTTGTCGCAGAGAGAAGCCGGCTGGCTGTGTGGCGGGATAAGTGAGGCGTGTGGCAGCCGAGGCGACTGTGGAAGCGGCATTCGAGTTGTTGTTGTGCAGGCGATACGAGGAGTTGAGTTCGCGCTGCCGATGCGCCGACTCAAAGAAGTTGCGTGTGCTGCGCGACACGCAGAAGCCCTCGGGCATGTTGCAATCGTTGAGCGTCGGGCTGGAGATCTTGATGAGGATGGCGAGTGCCTCGTGCTGTTGCAGCAGCTTGCTGCGTGCCGGACCCTCGGCAAACTGTTGCGGCGTCATCGTCAGGAAACGTATCTTCTTCACCGCCTGCCGCAGCATGGCCCCGTCCATGATGGTGCGCTGGGCATCCATCATGTTGATCATGTTGGCAGCAGCCTCGGCGGCATTTAGTTCGTCTTGTGCGTGGCCAGAGGCGTCGCTGCTGTCAATGATGACCACGTCGTTGTCGTTGTGCAGCGTCGCAGCGTTCATGTTTGAGCTGCTACACGGACTGACGTCCACATGGCCAGCAACTGCCGCTGCAGCGCTGACCGGAGACGTTGTCGCTGAGGCTGTTGTGGCCACAATGTCGACGACATCGTCGTCTTGATGCATGTGCCGCACCATGGCCGCCACATCGGGCTCCATTTTGATCTCCTCGACCACAATATCGTTGGCCGCCTCGTTGGCAAGCAGCTCGTTGTGCTCGGCGCTGGCCGACGACTTTGGGAGCGTCTCCTCGACGCCGGGTTCATTGAGTATGCCGCGTTCGCTGGCAAATTTCAGCAGACAATTGAACAGATCCAGCTCGGAGTCAATGTTGAGACGATGCTGATCCAGTATGGCCATCAGCGTTGATACCTCAATGTCCAGGAAACTGGGATCCGACAGCACTTCGCGTGTATTAGCCGCAATCAGATCCATGCTGCTCTGCATGAGACGCGGCTCGTCGAAGAGCTTGGCGAACTCGTAGGCGCGACAGGCATTCTTGGGACTGAGATCGGCCCACAGGAAGTGGGTGCAACGCGTCACCACATGCGGCAGCATATATTTCTTTGCCACGTAGCACAATTCACAGGCCTTGTCAAAGGAGCCGATTGTGATGCGATCCGTGTAGATGTAGTCGAGCATTGCCTCAAAGGCCTCCGGCTGCACATCGGGTATGATGATGGGATCCGTTTTGTCCGGCAGATTGCCATAGAACATGCGCTCGAACACCGGCGACGCCATCGCCAGGAGCAGCTTGTGGCCAGAGATGATGCGTTGATTTGGCGGCGTGCCGACGAGAAAGCGGCAGTCGGCCCATTTCTCCGAGTGCAGCAGATACTGGCCGCGATCCTTGATCTCTGTCAGACCGTTTTGCCAGTCCAGATCCATGGTGAGCGGTGACTTACTTAAATTCGAGTGAGAAACTATAATAAATAAAACATTTAGCGATTTGTGTACTCTTTTGTGTTTATATGTGTATATGTCGCTTTGTTGGCCAGTGTTGCACAATGCTGCGAAGCTCGAGAGTTGCAAGCGTCGTTAATCGATATATCGTTGGCGGCGAATTTCAAATATCTATCAATTTGCAAGCGAATTTCGCGATTTCATGACACTTAAAGTACAAAATTTAAAATTCAATAAACCACACAATTTGTTAATGTCTTTGAATTGACACTGAATGCTTTATTTATACGTTTGGCATTTTCAGTTGAGCAGTTGCTTCTCTGCTGCCCATGTGGCAACGCCAGTTTGCATTGTTTACGTTTTATCCGGTTTTGGAGGGGAAGTAACGTAGGCAGTGCTGCCAGCTTAGCTTCTTTTAGGCTAGATATAGCATTTATTTATATTACATGCCGATTTAAGGATAAATGGGTAAAAGTAACTACTATCCTTCCAATTGATGTTGAATATAGTTGGATACAAAAAATTCCATAACAATTTCTTTATTTTAGACAAAAGCAAAAAAAATATATGTGTATATAGTATTGAAGTAATGTACATATATAACTCAAATCTCAGGATAGGCGCTGCCAATGAGGCTCTTGCCTCGGTAACGCCACGAATAGGTGACAATGCCGAACTTGCTGTTGCCCAACGAGACGGGACAAGTGCGATCCGGACGCAGCTGGAAGCAGACGGTGTACAGCGCCAGCTCCAGTTCCGGCGAGGTGCCCACAAACATGGTGTCCACCGGTTTGTTCAATCCCTTGTGGGAGAAGCGCACTTTCACAACTTTTCCCTTCTGTAAAAGTTAATGAGCAATTTATTAGAATTTAATTTTGATTTTTAAAGTTTTCAAGTTTTGAAACCATAATCCTTATTTTTAACCAAAAAAAAAAGATTACTGATCATATTTTAAATTATTAATACTATTCTAAATTAAAATACTATTCTATTAAAATTTAAAAATTATCGAAACAACGAATTTCATAAGGAGTTCGTTCAAAAATAAAGATTTTAGTGTAAATCATTCAAGGGTCCGATAAAAATGAAAATGCAAATAATTAAATACTAAATAATTAATCAAGGTGGAGAATTGATTTGGGTAATAAAAGGGAATGACTTACAGTGCCGATGTCCTGCTCCTTCATGTAGCCCTTGTAGTCGAAGCGACCGGCCAGCTCCTCCTCGTTGACATAGACCCAGTTGTGGAAGCCAATGATGGTGCCGTTCTTCACCTCATGGACGAACACATGCTCGAAGCCGGAGCTGCCGATCTTGCCCTGGCCTCGCGAATATTGCGTGAACCACAGCTCCTTGACCAGATCGCGATGCGTCTTCGGATCGGGCGTGACCAGACCCTTCTGCTGCAGGAACAGCATCGCCTGACGCATCACGCTCGTGGCCATGACAGCGTCAAGGAACTCGTTCTCCTCGCGTCGCTCATTCGCCGTCACATGCTCGTTGACCAGCGTGTCCTGCTCGTAGTTGTTGAACAGCAGTCGCATCTTGGCAATTGTCTCCGGCTGCAGCGCCTTCGAGTCCACCGTCAGGAGCGGCTGCGGCGCCTCATCGGCGCTGTCAATGGAGCGTGTGCGTCCCTGCAGATTCACGACAATGTTGCTCAGCTGGCTGTTCGTCTCCTTGTTGTACAGCTGCTCGGTGAGCTGGCGAATCTCATCGTCGCTGGCCACCGAGTTGCCCGACGACTGGAAGCCAGGACGCACTGTCGTTGTCGTAGCGCCGCCCGCATGCGGCACAAACGACACCCCGGAGTGGCCGCCAGTTGTGGTTGTCGTAGTTGTCGTTGTGCTGCTGCCGTGTCCTGGTGTTGGCCTCACGGCTGGTAGCCCTGGCTGCACTGGCGTCGGCAGCGGCGATTGCCAGGCGGAGGGCGACGTTGGTGTGCCGGGAGCAGGAGCAGCTGGTGAGCCGGGCGTACGGGGCGTGGGCAGCGCCGGGTAATCCTCTTTGATGGAGGGACGTCGCGGCACCGGCAGCGTGGGGAAGTCGTCATTCGTCTTAGGTGGCTGTGGATGCACCGTTGATGTTGTGGAGCCGCCGCCGAAGCGCAAATCGAGGCCATTCGTCGGCGTCTTTGGACGCTGTGTTGTCGTCGTCGTTGTTGTGCTGGTTGTGGAGCTGGTCAAGGGCGCCAGTCCAAAGTTGGGACGTGCTGGATTGCTGGCTCCGCCAGCGCCGCCACCGGAATAGCTCAAGTCAAAGCCGCTCGGTTGCGGCTTCTGTGGTCGGTAGGGCGCAAAGCCGGGCGGCAAATTGGGCGCCGTCGATGCCTGGCCGGCCGGGCCACGTCCATGCTGCGCCGAGTTCGCTGGCGTTGGTGTGAACGAATTGGGCTGACCAGCTGCCGTCGGCCATTGGGGACCGTGCGCCGGCGATGGCGGCGACGAGCCGAATGGCGAGGAGGCGGGCGTATCGGGGCGTGGTCCGAGTGGCATCAGTGGCGCATGCGAGATGACAAGCGGCGGTGGCTTTTGTGCCGGCGTCACAGCCACTGGACGTGGCGTTGTCGTTGTTGTTGTGGTCGTCGTTGTTGTTGTTGTTGTGGTGGTGGTTTCGCTGCTGCCAAAGAACTTCTTGAAGCCGCCAAACCAGCCGGATTTTTTGGTTGTCACCTCCACATCGGGAGCGGGCGTTATTTCCACTTCGCTCTTGTAACCAGCTGCAATTTGAATTCGAATTTGAATATTAGCGGCATTTACATTGCGATATTTATTCCTGCTCTAGTCCTGGCTTTCGGTATATACTTTGCAAGTGTGTCCTTTACATTGCAGTTTTGCAAACTGCGTTAGTATATATTTTATAGCCGACACGGTCACACTGTTGAGCCGTCGTCTACCTGCGCCGCTTACCTGCAAATTCGCACTGGCCGGCGATGACAACGCAAACAAACAACGCGCTCAATGCCAGACAACGCATTTTGTAGCCTTTGTTGTTGCTGCTGTTGCTTGAGTTGGGTTTATTATCACTTTGCGCTACTTTTAACGCACGTCTTTCTTTGGCGGGTGGAGACACTAGAAAAAAAAAACACAACCAACTGGTCAGAGATTCAGCACACGACTGAGGCCTGAGACAGCGCTTTGCTTTTGCGCTGCGCTGCGCTACGGTGACTACAACGACGGGCATCCGCCTTCAACTCTGTTGTTGCTGCTTTTATTTTTGTTTTTATTTTCTTTATTAATGAGCTGATGTCGGAGCAGTAGTTAGCGTGGGTTTGGGCTGCTGATCGCTGCGCTACAACGTTTTAACTGAAGCATTTCGGCAGCGCCTCATGACAAGCAGCTTCTGTTCGTCCAGCAGTTACATTTTAGTTTGGCAGTATGGCAAGGCTGGCAGCCCGGCAAGGACTAATCTCAGCTGTGCCAAACAGCTTTTGTTTGTTATCCATTCCGAAAGTTGATTGCACTCACGTAAGCTCAGCAGCTGTCTCGCTCGCACTTTCACTCGCAGCCTTGATCTTAAAATAAACTTCAAAATTGATTGTGCACACGTGCAAATGTTGAAAGCTATGACGAATCATGAACTTTGAGCGGCATTTTTTGAAGTTCTACTTCCGCGTATAACGCTGATTTATCTTGCTAAGTTGAAGGAGTTGTAAGATCACTTTGTGTAGTTCATCAAATATCGTGTGAATTCGAAATGAAAAGTTTTATGTAAATTTGAGAAAATAAATCTGTAACCTGTTTCTCTGAATGAAGATCACTATAGGGCCAACTGTACCTGCCTTAGGTTCTCAGAAATTGGTTTTTCCATTTTGATTTACAGCGCATTCGAGAGTCGCTGCATTTGAAATCATTTCGCGATCGTTTTCCTAAATTCATTTGAACTTGCCAGTGGACCAAGTGCAGAGGGTTCTTAATCCAGTAGAAATGGGAGGGGAAAGCGGATTATGCTGTGTAATTATGCTCTGCTATTTCTGTTCATTATTCGCTTTAATTGCGAGAAAACGGATAAATAGAATATTAGCGGTGCACTTTGATTTTATCATTTGTTTTCATTTGATTTCATTTCAATGGGTTTTATTGGCTTACATAAAATGCATAAAATTCGTTTGAAGCTCGGGCCCTTGAATAAGGTTAGCTTTGGTCGTGTTTCTCTCTCTCTCTCTCTCTCTCTGTCGCTCTTTTAGGCGACCTGAATTCCATTGAATTCAACTACTTACAACAATTATAAATTGCACCGTGTGTTGTAATTGTTGTTGTTGCTGCTGCTGTTGTCGCACTTACAGATGAATTTTAATACCTGCTACTCAAAGTCTTGAAGGGTTTTATAATTATGTTGTTTTTTAGCAAAAAATAAAACTAATTGCATTACAAATGAGTTTTGAAATTTGCATTTCCATAAAATCAAGAAAATATATATTTTCAATTATTCAAAAACATGTTTCCCAATACCTGGTTAACTCTATATATATTTATCAAAAATCGCTACCGGGTATTTTGCAGTTGAGCACACGCGACTAAAGCTTTCTCACTTGTTGTCGAGACGTTGTTTGCTTTGAAACGAAACTGGAAACTGTGGAACGCTTATCAATTCTATATACCAAAAAGGCCATTGGGAAAGGTTACGCATTATTTTTATTTCTAATTCTAATTAAAAGTTTTCTATACCACATAACGCAATATATGTATGTACACATCCGTTAGGTAAGACATGAGAAAGATTGTATTTAAGAATTTCCTCTGATCGCTTAATCAAACAAATGTAGCAAACATTAAACCCACAGAATATTCATAATTACTTTCGCTAGAACTCGACCTCTTTTCAATTATGCTTTTGTTGAAGGTGTTAAATTAAAAATGTTTTTAATCGATTTAAATGAAATTTTCAAAAACTACCCAGGAAGGCTTATTTTTAAATTAACAGCGTATATGGGAGCTACAAATCTCTGCACTGAAAAGCTTCTGATACCCCGAGAGGCGACATTATAATTTATTTTTAGTTATTTTTAATTATTGCAGTGAGTCTCTTATATTGTTATTAAATATTTGAGTCTCAATTTGAGTTTTCAATTTTTTTTCAACTTCCTATGCTTTGTAGAAAATCTGTTTTAAAATAAGTATGAACAAATGCTTAATATAAATATATTTTTTAATAAAATAGTAAAGCTATGCTTCATAACTTCACATTTAGCTCCTTGATTGTTCATTTTTGTAGCATACATTCGGGCTTCTAAGCTAAATGTTACTATATTTATAATTTACTTGATCGGATTTCATTTGATGGGCAATTACGAATAATAACTGCGCATATAGTACTAAGAACGTGTTTTATTTCATTGATCGAGTATAACAACTTAGGCTAGACAATGTGGCTAGTGATCGTGAAGACTTCAGGTGCTCTTATGGATAAGCTTGCTGCGAATGGTCTCGTCCAAGGGGGGAATCGCCTCGCGGGGTATCAGAAACGTGGACAGGTTGAACAGATCCAGAAATACTTTATAGCGATCGCTGTAGCGCAGAGAGAAAAAGATCAATGATCGTACCGTTCGGAACGGATCGGATGTGACACAAAACTCACCTGAGTGTGGAGCGTAGATATTGATAGCCGGATGAACCGCCAGTGCCCAGCTGCTGTGAACCGATCATGCGTTGCACCATGATCACATGATTGTCTAAGCAAATACAAAAACGAAAGTGACAAGTGATCACTAACAAAAAGACAGAGCGAGCGAGCGAGAGAGAGAGAGAGAGTGAATGGGAACTTACAGCGCCACTTGGTGATCAGCGAGTCGATGTCCATGAGCAGCGTGAGCAGCTGATGGGGCTGACTGAAGCGCGGCTCGTCGCGATAAAACGTGATCATAATGGCGCCCTGCAAGGCCCGATGACTGAACCGACGATCGCCACGCTTCACCAGCGCCTCATGGACCGCTGGATCGAAGATCGATCGATACACTTCGCGTCGCTTCTCGATGTCCATGAGGCGATAGTTTTTTGCCCGCTCCACGGGCTCCAGCAGCGCACTCTGCACCTGGGCCTCCAGAAACTGATCGACACTCTGCTGGAACTTCGCCCAGAAATCGAAGCCCTCCACCTCGAGGCCCGGTGTTCGCTCTAGCCAACGTTGCACCAACTCCAGCAGCGATGGCTCGTCCTCGGAGCTGCGTATGGCTGTCAGCGCTTGGGCATCGCTGCCGAAGACATCTGTGTACTTCTGATTATACTTCACACGCTGCTCGGTCAGCACGCCCAGCTTGTTCTCCATCAGGCGGAACTGCAGCGACTGAAAACCGGATGCCGGCGCCAGATACTTGCGAAAGTCCATGAAGTCCAGCGGTGTCATCGTCTCCAAGATGGGCACCTGATCCACCAGCAACTGTTGATGTGAACAATTTCTTTTTTAGCGTTGTCAAAGTAAATAGTCAGTTATTTTAGAAGACGATTAATAGAGTGTTTGGATAATTTTTAAATTATTTTTCAAAAGATTATTTGGATTTGTTTTCTCTATAAAAAAGGGATAACTTAGCTATCAGTGAAGAACAGTGAAGAACTAAAGATATCAATGATTGAATAAATGCCAAAAGCAGAATCTTTCTACGGGAATCTTTGCTTAGTAAACATTTTTTAATGCTACCCAGCTCTTATTTTCGATCCTTAAATACAGTTTTACCTTTCTGATTAATTTCTAAAAATTTCAGCTCAATCGAAAACCTTTTTATTGATCAGTTTTCTTTCTATATTTGTTGTAATGTTATTTAAGGTGTAAGAGCATAAACTTTTGTTGGCTTTTTAATCATCTAATTTATAACTTATAAAGCTGTAAGTATTAAAAACCATTTTTAAAAATATGCTTAAAAAAAAAATATTAAAAAGTTTTAAGCGATTAACATTTAATTATAAGAGGTAAAAATGTAGGATCCTCAGGTAGTTTAAGAAGAGAGAATTGTTAATTTAAAGCAATAAAAGAGCTTGCTAAGATAATTTTCCTTATTCAATAATTTTTTAAAAGTGCTCACTATCAATGTAAGAGAGAAATAATAAAAGTGCTCATGATCAATGTGGCTACTTTAGAGATCAATTTCAGTGCAAAACTGATGATCATGATCACGATCACTTGGGCTTACCTTAAGTATCAAAACAACGCGATTTAAGCGCTTGACAATTTCCAGGGTTTTGGTCTCGTCGATGACCTCCGTGTTGAGCATGTCGCGTATCGAATCGAATTCGAAGATGATTTGTTTGAACCACAGCTCGTAGGCTGCAAGCAGAGTGAGATAGAGATACAAACACCAACATCTAAGAGAGAGAGGGAGTCGAACTCACCCTGATGGGTTATGATAAAGAGATGCTCATCGTGAACGGGTCGCTTGTCCTCCTTGGAGAGCATGCACTGGGCGTCCAGGAGCTTGTCCAGCATCAGATACTCGCCATAGATCTTGCCCACCTCGGTGGTCAGCGGCACAGCGGACTCATCGTGGTCATTGCTGTCGTAAAGTGATCGATTGAGCCAACGATTGATCTCGATTGACGGTCTCTGCTTACCCATTGCCAGCATAAGGGCAGCTCATGATTGTGAATTTGCTTTTATTTTTACTGGTTTCTTTTTTTTTTCGACTGCGACTGTTGCGCAGCACGTCAAGAGGCAGACTGATGAACTATCTATCTATCTATCAGGCAGAGCTGCGAGAGAGTCTCGCATCACTTGCAGCCTCCGGCTAGAGTCAGATGGCGTTGCCACCTAGCTGCAAAACTGGCTAGAAACTGCCGGAAAGTGGCAGCTAAATTAAATTACAATTAACAGCGAATTAATGACTTGAAAATTTCATAACTTTAGTTATTATTCCAAATCTGAAAATGATCAAAAAACTTTTAAATCTATTCCACTATAATTTTCTGATCGTAGACGATATTGATCTTAATTAATTTAGCTTAGTTTTCTGTAAATTCAATTCTTAGATTTCTCTGCGTTTTCAGTCAATTCAATTTCTCTGTAATTTCTTACTAATTTTACTCTGTATTAAAATAAAAATACAAATAGTAAAAATTAAATTCAATATAAAGACTTCTCTGCGTTTTCTTTCGTACTAATCGTATCGTACAAGATTTCTGTCTAAATTTTTATATTTTAGGTGTTAAAAACTGCTTCCTTGTGGATCATATTTTTTCCTACTCTTCACATCGAAGATATGGTGCTAAATAAATTATTTACTTATTTTCGACAATGAAAATTGTGTTAAATTAAATCTTTCTAATAAGTATGTAACCAATTTTTCGAAGAGCCCAAATTTCTGAAAGGATTCCAAGTTCTCAACAATGCATCGACATTTTGCGGCTAGAAAACGAGCTGAATTGGCAGCACTGATCGCAAGTGGGCAGCACATCGCATGAAGATGATTTTGAATTTTTGTTATCAGTTCGCTGGTGTCACGACGTCAAGTGGCCAAGCTTATCGGCGAGATAGGATTGTGCCACGCCCCCAACCGCCGCTATGGAATAAATAAAAGAAAACTACACTTGAATAGTTTTGTTTTTTTTTTGTTACCTTTCAATATAATTGTTTTTGTTTTTCGTTTAAAATTTATTTGTGAGTCATTGGCTCAGTCATATTTTTAAATTTGTTATATAACTTGTTTAATTTATGTTACTTTTGCTGTCGCTTCGTCTTTTTTTAACTTCATCTTAATTTTCTTTTTCTTTTTGTTTTTGTTGTTCTATAGTTGTTGTTGCTTTTGCCTCTGCCATATACACTAATCGTGTATATAAGTACTATTTATATATATATATATATATATATATATTTGTTTTTTTTGTTTTTGTTTTTATACTTTTTCTTATTTAATTAATGAATACACATTTTTTCACATTGTGTCTGTTGTTGCTCGCTGTTGTTGCACGCCACACAAAAAAAATCATGATTCCTGACCATCGTAACCATTCAATAGATTAGTGTATATATATATATATATATTTATATGTATATCTGATTCTATTTTCATTTATATAATTTGTCAACTACGTTTTGCATAGAAAAAAATTAGTTATAGCTGATATTATCAACCCAGACAAACACAAACCGAAAAAACCATTCATAATTTCTTTTTGCATTTTCATGTTGTGAAATTCTTTGCGTTACTTTAGCCGTTTGTTTTTTATGTATTACATAAACATCTAATATATATATCTGTATATCATATACATGTATATATATATATATACTGGAATTCATATATGTATATATATATATAGTTTTTACTTGTTAATAAATATGCAAATCGCGCTGCTTTCTCAATTCTTGAATTTAGGTTTTTGTTCAGAAATCGGGTCACGGGTAAGTGATTTATTTTTTATCTCGAGGCGCCTAAAAGTGCGCTGTTTTTTTTTTGTGGCTGCCCGCTTTTAAAAACTACACACACTTGTGTTGTGTATGCTATATAGTTGTCGGTATATATATTGGTTGTATGGTATATATATGTATATGTGTATATGTATATGTATACGACTAAGTTCGTTTAGCGCCGGGGCCTCTCTATATAACTAACTGTATCGAACTAACTGTACTGTAGCACTAACTAACTCTCGCTCTGGCTTCACTTGCTATGCGTTGTCTTTGTTTCATCTTTCTTTATTGCACTTTAAACGTAATTTATATATATATATATATATATATATGTATGTATGTATATTGTTGAATGTTTATTATAGACATGAACGCAATGAAGTTTTAAAAATAATATTTGCTTTATATTCGTTTCTTTCTCACACAGAGCTGTTCCCACATTTCACTTTTCAGAAACAGCAACTGCTATATTGTATATATACTTAGATAGTATTTTGTTTTTTTTTTTGTTTTTGTTTTTTTCTTTTTCGTTATATTTTTGTTTCTTTCCTATGTGTTTACCTGTTTCAAGTTCAAGTTTCTAACAAGCTTAATGTGATTCTTTTTTCTTTTTTGGGTGCAACTTTGGCACTGTTACTTAGAAGTAGATGATTTCTTTTGGTTTTTGTTTAAGAATGATACAATAGATACGTATACATAGATCGTACGCACACACACACACACACACACACACACGCATGGATGTGTGTACGTAGGCATGTATTCTCATGAAACCCAAACAAACTGCAGCTCACAAAATAAATACGCAGTCGCATCGGGGGCCTTTGGGGGCTTCCAGTGAACCCCGCACTCCGAAATACGCGCGCATATTAAATGTAGCGAATAAAAGTTATATTAACTAAAAATGAAAATGGGTGGGAAGGGGGGAAGCACTTGAATCGGCACAGCCGAAGCGTAAATACCCTTTGCAATCGGTTTCAGTTCGACTCACAAAAATATGCGTAGCATACTTTGTGGAGCGTAAAAACCAAATTGCATATTGTTAATCGTAATTCAAAATAAATACACATATTTATATATATTTATATTTAATGGAAAAAAAAAGTATTTGGGTCAGGGGCATAGACATAAATAATAATTGTAATAATTTGCTTAAGTATAGCTCTCTATTAATTAAGTACTTTCATATTTGATATTTACTACCTTGAGATTTGAAAAAAAAAAATACAATTTCCATATATATGTATATATATATATATATTTGTGTTGAGTTTTTGTTTTTTTTTTGTGGTTTTGATTTTTTGTTCTAGTTTCGAGTCGAAATGGATGTGAGAAAGTTTCACTGTAGCAACAAATTGCACTACAATACGAGTACATACATATATAGTAAATATATATATATGCACAGTATGATAATTTAAATATGCGTGTATGTATATATGTATGTATATATATTTATAATTTAATTAAATTTAATTTATGTATATTTTCACTTAAAATCAAATGCAATTTTCATTGAGCAAACACGTCTTGTTTTCATCTTTTTTTCGTTTTTCAAAGCGAAACAACTAAGCGACAAAATCAAAAGTGTCGAGGAGATAAAAACAATCAAGTTCGATCTAGTCGCAGCATGAACGACTAGCAGTTACCCTGTACTCGAAACGATTTAACGACACAATTAGTTTTCACTTTAATCGGTTAGCAGACAGACGGAATTTCGAAATTCAGAGTACAGAATATAATTGCAAAAAAAAAAAAAAATGTAATTTCAACATTTGTGTTCAGTATTTTTGCGATTTTGTTTTGTTTTTGTTGCATTTGTAGCACCCAGCATGTAATAAATAAATTCATATACTTAATTAATTTGGTTTACTATTTTGGTTGATGCGAAATTCGAGATTTGAGATTCGAAAACGTAACTCGGAACACTCAACTCAATTCGGAATTGAAATCGATTTTCCCTTCTTCTTGCCACACACACACAATTATCCATATAATTTCGTTAGTATGTTATGTATTTGTTTTTTTTTTTGTTTTGTATTAAAGAGAGAATCGTTAAATGTTTAATTTTAATAGTTTTCATTTCGTTTCGTTCACCTTACGGAACAGGGAATATATGTTTTTGGTTTCTTTTGTTTTTTGTTTGGAAATTCACAGACATACATACACACACTCTCACCGATGTGGCACATAAGCTACACCTACACATACATATACAGGGGAGGGAGGGGGGCAAAGAGGCAGAGAGAAAGTGGGAGAGCGCAGGATCAACGCGTAGCAAACTCAAGTGGTTCAACCGAAAGGGGGGAAATCAGTTTGGGCTGGGCTGGGATGGGCTGCTGTTGTTGGCTCATCTGGTGCCGCTGTTGGTGGCGCCACCGCCCAAATGCACTGAAGTCGCTGACAACTCGACGCGTTGACACTGGCGGCGCTCAACGATGACCGCCGCTGGCAGCGACTATTCCAGCCCGGGTCATACGTTCATCGCATAATACACCGATCCCTGAGCTGCTGCTCCTCCTGCCACCTGTTGCTGTTGCTGCTGTTGCTGTTGTTGCTGCTGTTGTTGCTGTTGCGCGGCCGCTGCTGCTGTGGGCGAGACCATCGCGTTGCAGTCGCTGTGCGACACGGCGGCTGCTCCCTCGGGCACGCCCCGCTCGCTGAAGCCCGGCATGCCGCCCTCGGCTGCCCCAAACTGATAATGTTGCGTCATCAGACGTTGCTGCTGCTGTTGCTGTTGTTGCTGCTGCTGCTGCTGCTGTTGCTGCTGGTGTTGCTGGGCTGCGGTGTGCGGGTGCTGTGCGTAGTGGGCGGCATGGCCACGCCCACTGACCACATGCAGCTGCATGCCAGGCAGCGCATAGCCAATTGGCACGCGTATCGTCTGCTGAGTCACCTGGGAAATCAATAAACAAAAAATACGCAAATGTTAATTAACGCTGCTGCAGTTTGCAGCCTCCAAGGAACTTGCCAAGTGCAAATTGTCCCCTGGCAGCCTCAAAAGTTTCACCTACTTTTTTGTTCATTTACCATATATTGTATAAACAAATTCATTGTGCACACTTACAGACTGTTGTTCGTACAATTGAAGGCAATATATATAATTCTTATACGAATTTGGATTTTGTGTAGTTAGAGTGGACAATCAGCATTATGCAATTGGCAAAAAGTATTGGGCGCCTATTGCTTATTGTCTTATGCAAATTTATCATTCGTATAAAAGTATTACCTACTTTTTTGTTCGTTTGCCATATACATACATGTATGTATAAACAAATTTATTGTGACAATTTGCTTACTGTTATTTTATATAAGACTCTCATACAACTTTGCATTAGTGATTTTATATAGTTACAGTGGGCAATCAGCATTATGCAATAGACTTCTATTGATTTATTGCTTTATCCATATTGCTTATTGCCTTATGCAAATGTATCATTCGTATAATTGCACATTTTAATTTGTGATCAATAACAAAATAGCTTTTAGGCATTATGAAATAGATAAAAATTGTTAGGCAGTTATTGCCTAGTTGCTCATTACGTAATGCAAATTTATCAGTAGTATAATTATTATTATACATTCGCATATATTATATTATAATTATATATTGTTAATTTAATATAGTTCTAGTAGGAATTTAAGGACAGGCGTAAGCAATAATAGGCAAAACGCATTGTGCAATTATTGTTCAATGCTAAATTGTCAATGCAAAATTGTTTTGCTTACGTTTTGTAAAGTATTTACCATACAAATATGAGTAAGTGATTTAATTTAGTTCGAGTAGGAATTTTAAAAAGGCAGAACACAATAGACACGTATTGCTTTTGGAATTTGATTTTCCATCTGTTCCCATACTTTTTCAAATTTTATTCTTAACAATCTTGCTTGGTCCCCAATCGTGTTCCATTGTTTGTAATGCCCTTTGCACTCATCTTTGTTATTTTCTTCCCTTTCTTTCTTTTTATCGAACCTAATTCTTAATATCACTTCTAATAATTTTCCCTTATTTAGGATGATATCTTCATAAACCCAAGCGACTCTACGCTTCCTTAACTTTCCAATAATTTCTCTGATTTTTGTTATCTCTTCATGATTTTACTTCTACTTTCTTCTGCACTCTCTCTTCTACTTTCCTTTCAGTATCATCTCTCGGTCGTCACTCTCTAGCTGATACTCCAGGAATTAAGTTTCCGATAATTTCTCTGATTTTTGTTATCTCTTCCTGATACTATCTCTCCTTTTAAGCACTCTTCTCTACTATTTTCCCCCCTGTTTATCCTCTCGGTCGTCACTCACCTGCTGGTACTCGAGGATGTTCTGGCGCTGGATGTGCGCGAGCTTGGGATCCACGCTGCTGCTGGTGGCGAACTGCGAGTAGGTCTCCGCGTTGTAGGGAATCAGCACCATGGTCTGGTGGTAGTTGCGGAGCGGCGGCGGCGACTCGGGCCGTCGGGTGGGGCTGCGAGCGAAGTGGCTGCTGTAGCTGCTGTGCTTGCTCTGCTCGATGCGGCCGTCGACCGTGGCCGTTGCTGTGGCCGTTGCGGTGGCCGTCACGCTCTGGCAATTCTGGGCGGCGGCATACAGCAGCGAGGAGGCGTCATCGGGTGCGCCGGCCTGCTGCTGCTGCTGCTGGATCATCGTCTGGCGGAACATGGCACCCGCGGGCAGCGTTTGGTAGTACGTCTGTTGAATGGCGGCCGCCGCGTCCACGGGGAATCGTTGCTGCTCGCCGCTCTCGCTGTAGAAGCTCCAGGTGCGCTGCTCCGTCTTCTGCTGGGCGATCGTGTTCGCCTGCAACGCTGCCGCTGCGGCAGCCATCTGTTGTTGCAACTGTTGCTGCTGCTGTTGCTGCTGCTGTTGTTGCTGCTGTTGCTGCAACTGTTGCTGCTGCTGCTGCTGTTGTGGCACGTTCTGCGGCGAGGGATTCTGCGAGAGCTGTTGTTGCTGTTGCTGCTGCTGCTTGGGCTGGTTGGGCATGGCGTAACCTTTGACCGCCTGCGGCACCGGCTGGCTGCTGATCACCGTCGTCGGAATCTGCTGCGTCAGCTGCTCCTGCATCTGGGCGAGAATCTCGTTGGTGGAGCTGAACTTCGGCTTGATGCCGCGCACCGACGGCCGCTTGTTGAACCCATAATCGTTCTGCTCGTCATCGTCGCTGCTCGCCTGCGACTGCGACTGAGCGCCGCTCTCCATGCCCGTGTACCGCTTCTTCAGCTGCTCGGTCCGCTTCGCCTCCGCCTGCGCGAACGCCGCCAGCTCGTCCTGCTGCGAACTCTCCTGCCCCGGCGTGCCGGCAATCACATCCGGCGCCACCTTGCGCGCCTCATCGCCGCCCATTCCCAATCCCGCAGCTCCTCCTCCTCCTCCTCCACCGCCCAGCGCCAATCCCTGCGCCGCCATGGCTGCCACAGCCGCCGCCTGCTGCGCGGCCGCATCGCCGCCAGCTCCGGCTGCCGCTGCCGCGCCCAGCAGCTGGCTCATGTTGAAGTCCGCCGCAGCCGCAGCGGCGGCGTAGTGGGCGTGATGGGCGTGTCCGTGCTGATGGGCCGCCGCAGCGGCCGCCAGCGTGTAGTACGAGGAGAGGTCGTCCTTGTTGCCCGCCACGCAGGCGGTGAGCGGCGCCAGCGTCGAGAGGAACTGGCGCTTCGGCTCCGTCTGGCGCGGCGGCGTGCGGTGGATCTGCGTGTGCACCACAGGCACCTGGATGCCCATGCCCAGATCCGGCGCGGCGGGACAGCGGCATTCCTGCGGAGCACAGAAAGAATATATGGTTAGTATGGGCAGAATTCAACTGGGGTTGGGTTCAAGGCTCCGATTAGAGCCTTGGACTGGTTTAATGTATTTAAATATATAATATTGAAGTAAAGTGTACTTATTATGTTCTATTTGCTTATATAATTTGGGAGTGATTCAGAATTCAACTAGGGTTGGGTTCAAGGCTCCGATTAGAGCCTTGGACTGATTTAATATATTTAAAATTAAAGTGTACTTATTATGTTCTATTTCCTTATATAATTTGGGAGTAATAATTTACAACAAATTTACTTCACTGCACTTCTAAATAATAATATAGTATGTTGAAAACTATTTCATACTTTTCACTACACGAATATTCCTTGCTCTTACTAATATAATTTTAATAATAATTAGATTAATGCCTTGGACTGCTTTAATATAACTATATATATTTATAATATTGAAAGTAAAGTGTACTTATTGTGTTGTATTTCCTTATATAATTTGGGAGTAATAATTTACAACAAATATACTTTACTTCACTTCAATAATGTAAATCAATAATATTTAATAATAAATTAACTTAAAGACTATTTCATACTTTTCTCCACACAAATATGCCTTGCTCTTAGTAATAAATATATATAACATATAAACTCGAAATTATATTTTAATTTTTCCAAGTTTCTGGTAAGTTTCTTCAGTTCATAATTTCTTATATTTGTACCTTAGTTTAACAGAAGAAAAACCTAAAAAAATTCACTTCACTTCATTATTTCAATAATGCATTTTACGCGTATTTCTCCTCTCACCAAAATGTTGGCTACTAATGATAAAAACAAGTTATTTGATAAGCGCAGCAAACTTTCATTGTTCTCAATTTCCTGCATAGTTTGTGCGCATTTTTTGCTAATTTAATCAACGGGAAAATGTACAAAAAACCATTGAAGTTTTGCTCACTTCAATCAAGTAGTTCTCAACTATTTAGTCTTTCATTAATACTTTGCTAAAAGTTCCTCATTCTGCAAATAATTTCAACTTTAAATTAAACTGCAATTTGAAAGTGATTTTTAGTATGAGTGAAAAGTATTAAACTGGCTTAAAATTCATTTTAAGAGTGACTTTTATTAAATCACTTCAACTTCTGAAGTCTGAATTGTGCGTTGTAATAATAATTAATTAAAATCCTTTGGGACTCGGCTCTGAACTCATATCCTTTCGACTGACAACTCACCTGCGGTATAATGACTATGGGATTCTCCTCGAGCTCCATGATCTTCTCCTGCTTCTTGTCGCGACTGAAGATGTCGGCGATTTTCTTGTAGGCAGACGAGCCGCTCGACGAGCTGGACACCGAGCTGCTGGGCGAGAAGCTCTTCTCGCCGTTCAAGAACTTGGGCGCCAGCGTGTTGGGATTCTCCTCGCCGGCAGGACTGTCGCGCTGCGCCAGTTCGCTGCACTCGCGATCGCTGGCCATATCCTGATCCTGCTGCTGGTGCTGATGCTGGTGCTCGTGCTCGACGACGCTGCGCGCCAGCGACAATTCCTCGGCGAGATCCTCGTCAATGTCGCAGGTCAGCTGCTTGATGCGCTCCTCCAGCGAAATGTCCGACTTCACCGCCTTTTTTCTGTCGATCAAAATTAACACGAGTTAGCTAGAGTGCAAAACCTTTACCTTAATTGGAACTCACTTGATCAAGGAACGCCGGAGTATGTTGCGTTCCATGCTGCGGCGCAGGGTGTCCGAGTCGCCGCAGCTGCCGGGCAAGTGGGTGACCAGGCAGCCGGCACGCTTCGACTCGTCGAAGGCGCGCAGTGCCTCCGAGGTCAGGACGGGCGCCTGTTGCGCCGACACGCTGGGGAAGAGTTGGCGCACCGCCGAGTTGGGGCGCAGCGCGTTGTTGAACAGCGTCGAGTGCTTCTTGATGGGTATCAGCTCGTTGATCTGGTTCTCGCTGTCGTCCATCTCGCCGGCCAGCGACTGGCCGTCGCCATCGAGGCCCGCGTTCGCCTGATCCTCGGTCACGAACCGCACAGAACGCTTCGTGGCACCACTCTCGTCCTCCGAGGTGGTGTTGTTCTGCTCATCCGATTGCTGGCAAGCATCACAGATATTTATTTTATTAATTCACTTGTTTAATTTACGGTTCAATGCATTAAAACTAATTGAAATGTAGTACGGGCGCAGAGATATAAATCTATGCTTTAGAAGTTGTTTAAGGAATCCATATTAATAGATTGATTGGAAAATATAAATATGAACAGAAACATTACAAAAATAATTGGAATAACACTTTCTATAGAATTCAAATAAAATAGATACAAAAATAATGCAAAACGAACAACAATATAATTCGATAAAAATCATTGCAATAATCGAAAGTCAAACAAAATAGTTGGGAAACAAAACTTGAAATATGACAAATAAAACATATCATAAAACCATATACAAATTAAATGAAATTTAAATTTTAAATACAAAATTTAAAAGAATAATACAACAAGTAAAACATATCGTAAAGCTACATAAAAATTAACAAAAAACAATTATTAATAACACAAAAAATATAAAATAATAATACAAATACTGCAATTGGAAATTAAAAGGTAAACAAAAATAATACAAATTAAGTCTGAAAAAAAAATAGTATAAATACTTAAAAAACAAAACCATCAAAATCTATTAAAAATCCCTTTTGTAACTAACTTAAATCGTACATTTATATAAGTATAAATTTGTAGAATAAAGTAGGCAAATTAAAATGGATTTGGCCAACTAAAGTTTGTTTTTAAATAAGTATGCAAAATTATTTTGGGCTACTCACTTGGGAGATGGAGTCCTGCTTCCACAGCTTGCCGCCCTTGAGGATGCCGCTGATCTGAGTGGTCGTCGTCTCCTTGGGCGGTATGGGCGGCGGTTTCAGCTCATCGTATTGATCCGAGGCGTTGGCTGCGGCCGCAGCGGCAGCGTTGGCGGCTGCCACAGCTGCTGCAGCGGCGGTTGCGCTCGCCTTCGCCGGCAACGCTGGCGGCAACATCTCGGCACCAGCTGCGGCTCCCGCTGCTCCGGCTGCAGCTCCGGCTCCAGCTCCGGCTGCGGATGCGGCGGCAGCGACATCTTCGTGCGCCTCGCGTATAATGCGTCGCTCGGTCACTGTGGTCATAGTGGTAATAGTTTCAACAACAAATCGTTTTTTCTTGGCCACGGCTGGCAGCAGGGAGTTGCCACAGCTGATGGCGCTAATGGAACCGCTGCCAGTGCTGGCGTTGGGCCTGATACTGCTACTGCTACTGCTACTTGTGTTGCCGCCCGAATCCTTTCTAACTTTGACTGTCAAGCGCTCGCAGCGCAATTGAGTGTGTGTGTTTTTTATTATTTGTTTGTTTTTTGGTTTTTGGTTAATTGTGTGCAACAATGTGTTGCATTTGTTGCCACAGCGAGCCGCATTTGTGGTTGGCAGACGCGTTGTCGAGTTGTGGAGTCGAGTGGACAAAAGAGAGCATTGTACATATTTTGTTTGGCATTCACAGAGCGAGAGAGAGATGGCAATAAAAACGAGCGGGGTTGTGAGAGCGAGATCGAGAGCTGAAGCTGATGGCGATACGATTGCGTGAAGGAGCGATCGAGTGAGTTACAGCTGTATAACAGTTTTAAAGCAGATCTACTGGCGTTATATAACAGCAGTCTACCAAATACCGGATATTTGTAGGCCGTATAACAGTTGTATAACAGTGGTATAACAGCGGTATAACAGTATTTGGACTCCTATCAGAGTTTTATAACGAAAGTGATCATAAATATCGTTTATATGGCTGTATAACAGTTTTAAAACAACTCCAAGTTCGTTATATAACAGCAGTACAACGCATGTGGGCATGGTCGATTATTTTACACCGTATAACAGTTTTATAGCAGTATATAACAGCTGTAAAACAAAAGTGAGCAAATTGAAGATTATTTTACAAACGTATTACAGAATTTGCAGTCGAACTATAAACAGAAATGTTTGTAATATACTAGCAATAATTTGACTTTTTTGTACAACCCACAAGCTGTTATACACCATGAAATTCCACCTCACATATGTAGTTTTGCCACAACTGTCAAGTCAATTGAACAAGCGTTTTTGTGACAACTGAGTGCAATATTTGTGCTGAATAACAATTGTATAACAGTGCCATGAATGAGAATCGAATTGCATAATGTGAATGTTATGCGTGGAAAAGTTGATTGCGTCAATTTCAATATTGAATTCTGAAGATTGACCACAGCTGAAATGAATGCTCAGTGAATGCGGCGAGGGGGGACAACGAGGGGGGTTGGGAATCGAGATATATATACATACATACATACATAAGTGGAATACGAGTCACGTACGCGGATGAGACGTAATTTGGAATGGGCTCTTCGCACATGATGAATGTAACCATTCGCTCTTTGCCATCATAACTCGCTGTGACAGAGAGGCAGAATGGGGGAGCGAGCAAGAATGAGTTGCAAGTGTTCTGTGTGTGTGTGTGTGTGTTTGTGTGTGTGTGTGCTGCTTATCGATTTGAGGAGTGGCATGATGCGAGCAAAAGAGATTCGAGTCGATAATGCGCTATATATACAAGCTAATGACACAAGTTTGATTTTCAATTTGGATTTGTACATATCGAATGTCGGATATACCGCTTAACGTAACTCGCATTATCATTTGCCGTAGCTTACCTGCAGCTCCGGCCGTCGGCTTGTACTGCGACTGCAGCACGTACTTGGGCCTCTCCTCGCCGGCAATGATCTCCTTCTGCGTAATCCGACGCTCCGGTGAGCTCGTGTGCAGCGGCAACAACGCCACCGCCGGCACCCCGATGGGCGTCAGCTCTTCGCCGCACTGCGCCGCGCTGCATTCTGTGGAGGATGCGATTGTAGATGGGGTTTGGAGAGGAAGTTAGTTAAGTGAATGAGTTATGATCATGATAGTTGTCGCCCAGCCCCATCGTCTGTGCTCGGCCAGAGATGAACGATAGTTTTTTAGACTGTGCAAAACAATCGATTCGAACTTAAATTATATTCTACAGTATTTGAGCTTAACAATTATTTTGTATTATTATTATTAAAATTAAGTTGGAGAATTGGAACTTAACAACATTTTAAAGTTTAATTTAAGTACTGAAACTCATTTTGAAATTAAATATTTGGAAATATTTATAAGAAATATTAGAAATGTATTTCACATTCAATCTAGTTATGGATTTATTACTTGTGGTCGCTGGTAGATTATAATACAATTGCATGTGTACATATCACCAACAATAAAACCACTTACTAAAACGTAAGTTTTACTACCAATGGGTAGTATTTTAAAAACTACAAAATTGTATAAACTAAATCAGCCTGCAGTCCACAGTTGCACTAAAATTATAAGCTCCATTTTTAATCAATAAATATATTAAATAATCGTATACTTTGCTACTAAAATTTTATGATTTTGTTTCTAGCTTCGTGTCACGCGCTCCGCTCTAATTTGAGCTGAAGCGGAAGCGCGCTTGAAGGATCGCTCTGCCTAGGGCAGGGCGCACACACAGTATTTGGGCAGACCAGGGCTGGGCCGGACCTTAACTGAGCTGGGGTTCGAATCGACCCGCCTCGACTAGGTTCGGTTCGGTTCGGGTTGGTCACATTCCGCTTCGTTAGGCGCAACAATTAATGTAGAGTCAGAGTCAGAGTCAAAGTCAGAGTCAAGCCTGAGCCCTGCTTCAGAATTCGTTTCGTTCCGTTCGTTTGTCACTCTGATAATCGATAAAGCGTGACCGATATTAATGCAAATGAATAAGTTGCCTTCGCTCCGCGGCAGTACAGCCCTTGAGGTGGGCCAAAAGTGTCGCTGTGGCAAAAGTTTTATGTCCTTGTATGGTTAGCTCAAAGGGAACGCAGGCGAGCAAACAAACCAATAAACAACAGCACAACTCGCGCTTGTTTATCCATTAAGCAAAGTTGCCATAAATCAATCAATAGTTGGCGACAACTTACCCCGAAAAAAAACAAAAGAACAAAAACCAAGTTCAACATTTGCCAAACTGCGGGCGTTCCTAACAAATCGAAATTTAATCGAATTATACTCCCAAATAAAAAAAAAAACTAAGTGTACTGTAAATAAAGGCGGTAAACAATTAGGAAATCGATACGTGAGTTGCAGAGGCAACCAACTGTCTGTTAATTCAATTACTGTCCAGTTAAAGTCCGGCTTTGTAGGAGAGTTTAGTGACTTGACCAGAGTCATTGAAATTCATTGCCAAAAGCAGCATTTTTCAGCGCTACTTTCTGCAATTTAATTAACTACAAAATTACATGGAACTGCGCGACTGCGACAAAAACAAAATGGCGTCCAATTTATGGTGGGAGAGAGAGGGAAGAGGGAAGAGGGGAGGGGGTAGGAGGAAGCTGTCTAGCTCTGCTCGTTGGGCCTGGGCAAATGTTTGCATAAATAATTCATAATTAGATTACACAAAGCCAAACGAAAAAAACATTTGAAAAGCGCCCAGCGGCAATGCTGCCTTCACTTCGCCCACTGACTTCCTCGCTGCTTTCCCACTGACTTTTCGTTAATTGGCGGCTCATTTACCTGCATCCTGCAGCTGTTTGGCGGCACATTCGGCGCACTCTGCGCACTCGGTGCACACGCCCTGCAAGTCCTCATCCTGCGACTGCTGTTGCTGTTGCTGCTGTTGCGCTGTTGCATGATGCTGTTGCCCTGTTGCATGATGCGGTTGCTGTTGCTGCTGCGGCTGTTGTTGCTGCTGCTGCTGCTGCTGTTGGGCGGCTGTGCCAACGGGCGGCGGTGGCGGCGGTATTTGCTGAGTGTTGCCGTTGCCGTTGCCGTTGCCATTGCCGTTGCTGTTGCGTGCCGCCAACATTGCCGCACGCTGCTGCTGCAGACGCTGTATCACCTGCAACTGCTGCAGGTGTTGTGCCCCAAAGATGTGGCCGCTAAGCGCGCCACCTAGCGTATTCTTCAAGCTATTATCCTTGTAGCCATCGGGCGGGCTGAGCGCCGCATCGTCCACAAAGTCAATCGGCGGTTGATATTTGGGACTCTGTCGAAAGGGAGAATGGGAAAATTGCTTCTATTAGTTAAGAACTTGACTAAAGTTAGTTTGCGACTCGTGGAAGGGCTGTTGTTGCTGATGCTGCACATAGTAGTTGTAATTATGCCTGCGCCGCAAATTAACTTAATTGAGTTTTATGGCCAGACGTTATTGGGGCAGGCTTCTTGTGTGCGCAGTGCTTGGGGTTGATGAACTGCTCGTAAATCTGTGTTAAGTCGCCGCTCGAGTTTATAACACTTTAATAGTTGTGTGCGCCTACAGCTATGCATTCTGATGACTTAATGCGCGGCGTATAACTGTTGATAAAATTCAACTAATCCCCTAATCAAAAGTCCAGACCAATAGTCGCTAAATCACAACATTAATTGTATTTTAACCAAGTGCTTTTTAGCTGTTATATAAATGTTTGACAGCATATTGAAATGCACTTCAAAGTGCTATTCTTTATAACAGTATAACAGTTGTATCACTCGTCTAACAGTTTCAATCTAGATGTGAAGCTTTCAAAGTGTGTGTCTGCTACATTTTATTGTTTTTCAACAGTAGTATAACAGTTTTAATGAAACAACCATAGCACCAAATATAAAGGATCGTATAACAGTTGAATGTCAGATGAAAAGCTTTCAAAGTGTGCGCATGCAACTGTTTACAGTCGTTCAATGTGTATAACAGTTGTATAACACTCACATAAGACTCGTATAACACTTGTATAACAGTTTTAATTAAGCATAATTCGCTCAGTGGCTGATATCAACAATGGCTGGCAGGCGGCGCCAAGGACAACCATGGGAAATAAGCACAAGTGCAAGCACGCACATGCACGTGCATGCACATACACGTCCGCACACACACACACACACACACACACACTCAGACATTCATGCCACACATTTGAAGAATGCATTTGCAATTACAATTGCAACAATGAAGAAGAGGAGGAATAACAACAAAGTCTAGGCCAAAAGTTCGAGCCGAATGCCAAGTTGTGTTTTTTCTCTGTGGTGGCTCGGCAAGCAATCAAGTTTTTGTTGTAAGTTAAGTTTAAGAACAGCCACATAAAGAAGAGAAAAATGTACACATGTAACTAAATACATACATATGTATATATATACTTGGTGTGCTGTGTATGGGAAAATGGAATGGAAATGGAAAACTCGCAGCTATAACTTGGCGTTGCAGCAGTAAAAACTTTGTCCACAAAAAATGACAACGAAACGAGAAGAAGAAAAATGTTTCCTTCTTTCGCCATTCATGATTTGCACACCCGGCACAAGCAAAGGGCAGAAGGGCATTACAACTGGGTGATAACCACAGAAAGTAGGCCTCGTTTTGTGTTGCTGTTTGTCCTTTGCAAACATTTTTGAACACCCCAGAAAAGTTGTAGTTTCGAACTGCCAAATTTGGTAACAATAATCTTGTAATTATGGGGGTTTCCCCTTAGTCAAATTTCTTTATATTCAATTTCTCTAGGAATTTAAATTTATCCACTCGCAAGAATAGTTAAATCATTTAGAAATTAAATTATTCTTTAGCTAATCGGGCTCTTTTTAAGCTACATACATATATTCCTCTCAATGTTATGAATCCATAAAAATGTTGCTTATCTTTAAATGTATTAAAAAAGTGTATGAAATTAATCAAATTAATTTTTAGCTAATCGAGCTCTTTTTATTATCGTAATTTTAAGGTGCATACTATATATTTTTCCTCTCATTGTTAAAAATTCATAAAAATATTGTTTCTTGTTTGATGAATTAATATAATATATATAATTTGTTCTATAAATTAAACTAATCAAATTAATCTATAGCTAATCAAGCTCTTGAAGCTACATATTTTTTGCCTCCACTGTTTGTAGATTTTATAAATATCTCATGATTGTTTGAAAAAAGTTGTTAAAAAACTTTGAATTCCTTAAATCAGTGTTTAGCGAATCAGGCTTGTTTTCACAATTCCCATTCATATTTCAGATTGAAATAAAAAAGCGAATGGCGACGATAACTTTAAAAATTATTACTCAGCTAGGGATTATAAAGTTGAAAGCGATTTCAGTTGGCTGGAAAATCGGCAGCAGTAAAAATGGTTGGCAGGTATTTTATAGTCCACAGCCGCAGGTTTTTAGTTATTTTTGTTTTCTGTGTGTTGCGCCGTCTGGCGAAGTGAGGCAACGCTAGGGTTATGCAACGCGTTTTGTAAACTTGTTACATACACTAAATGCATATTAAACTCTTCAGTTAGAGAGAAGAGGCAAAAGCGGGTGGCAAAGGGACGACAGACAAGAGGCATCATGGGGTCTAAGGCAATGGGCACAATGCTTGAGCAGCGCCAAGTCAAGTGCATTGGGCGGCCACCCACTCAGACAGATAGGCAGCCAGAAGATAGAGGACAGCCTACGTGTGTGTGTGTGTGTAGGTGTGTAGGTGTGTGTGTGTGCCACAGTTTGGGGCATGAGTCTGGCCGGGTGGCAGATAAGCAGCAAAAAGCGTCGCAACTCAAGTGACGCTCATATGGCAGAAAATTGAAATTTAAACGCAGCTTGAGGGCCGCTTAGGATCGATGCGAGTGCCGCAAAGAAGCAGACAAGGCAATCCTGCCAGCGAGAGAGAGAGCGAGAGAGAGAGAGCAAGAGAGAGAGAGAGAGGTAGTCAGGCAGGCAGGCAAACTTTGGGCAAATGTCCTTTAACACATTGGAACGCGTACATCACGATAACGCGCACTTCAAGGCACAATTTCATAAAACAATATAACAGAAGCACACAGACAGGCACACACACACACACACTCACACACACACAGAAAGACTCCTTGAGAGCGAAGGATGCTCCTCGATACACTCAGCGCACAACACAATGTTGTTGCAGTTGTGCTGCGAAAAGTTTTTAAGTGATTTACACACAGCACTCGCAAATGGAGCGTGGGACGAGAGGTAAGCACAAGTTACCGCAGGACGCACAGGATGCAGGCCAAAGGACACACACACACACACACACACACACACACACACACACACACACATTCACAACTAGCAGTCCAGAAAAGCTGGGCGCTGTTATTGCAGCACGTGTGCGCTGACTTGCAACTTAACTTAACTTTCTCGGCTCGCCTTGCCACTCCCCCGAAAACAAAAACAGGATATGGGAAAACAGGATAAAGGATATGCAATATACATACATCTACAGGCAGCAAGCACAATAAATGCTGTGCTGTGCGGCTAAGACAAAAGCAACATTTTTGGCGAGCACATAATATGCTTTTGTTGTTATTGTCTTGTGTATCGCATTGATAACAACAAAAGGCGGTCAATTGTGACGTAATTGACAGGAAGGACAACAAGTTCGGCCTGGGTATGAGAGACCGAGGGAGAGAGCAGGAGAGCGAGGGAAAGTAAGAGGCAACCGCAGCGAGGGAGAGCGAGAGAGAGAAGGGGTAACTGAGCCTGTGAAATCGAAAGGAGTTAAAGCGCCCCCAAAAGTGGGCAGCTCAACTGGTGACCATTAAAGGCAATCAGCAAACTCCCCGACAAAGTGAGCATGAAGGATGCGGCAGGACAAAAGGATAACCAACTACAGAAAAGCAGTTTCAAGCAATGTTGTTAACTCTTTTTATAAATTGTGGTTTCAATCGATAAAGAATGGCGTGCACCTGCAATATGAATAATATATAGTAAATAATAATTGCAAAAATGGCCACTTTTATTGGCCTTCAATTACAATCAATACGTAATCCTTTTGTCCTTGAAGTTATCGAATAATGGACGATTTGATAAAAGACCGTTGATGTTAGTTGGAGTAATACATAAACAAAAATAATGTAGCAAAGTAATTTAACAATGTATCAATGAAAAGTCAAGAGTGGAAATCAGGAACGAAACTAAATTTGATGCTTAGATTGCATTCATTTCAACTGTTTAACTTTTCAACTTCGATTGTTAAATACAATAAAAAACTATTTTTTAAAATAATAACTTCTCAGAAATCTAACAAGCAATTTTTACATTTATTTAAAGAAACTGGAAGCTTAATTAAATATTCTATTGGAAATATTTATATATTTTTTTATTATGTTTATTTTAATATATCTAAACTAATTTTTCAAAGGCGACTGCTCATATTTCACTTTTACTTTGAAATAAAATAAAATAAATAATATTAAGCAATCAAAAAATAACGCAGACGTTTGATTTTATCAACGTATTAATAGAAAACAATAAATTAGTTTTTAGAAAATCTTGATCTGAACAAAATATCTACCTATTGCAAACACTTGTAAACCAATGCAGATTGTTTTCAATTTATTTTAATTTAAATTTAACGACCATTATAAATAATAAAAATAAAAAACTCGTATTATAAAATATTTAAGAAAAAGCTAAAAATTACAAATTAAACCCAGAATTTATAAATTCTTAAGAAATCTGAAGCTGAACTAAATAATCGCTTAAAGAATGAAGAACGCTCAATAATATCAAAACAAAATAATTTTGTAAATCCATTGAAGAAAAAGCTATTTTTTTGGGAACTCATTTAAAAATTGGAAAAAGCTAAAGGAGCTTCACTGCAACCTCAAGAAACGCAAATCTAAACATGGCGGGCCAGCAAGGTCGCAGTTCCATGGAGAACTAGGATAACACTCACATCAGAAATGCATTAGTGGAAAGCAAAAGCAAAATCGCACATTGGCCAATAAAGTGAATATGGAGGACATGAGGCGCTTAACTTGTCAATGAAAGCGAAAAGGAGAAAATGAAAATGTTCCCTATGCGAGTGTGTATGCGTGTGTGTGTGTGTGTGTGTGTGTGTGTGCATTGTGGTTATAAAACGAAAGTGGAGCATGAAATGGCTTAGGGGAAATTCGATAAGACTCGATAGATGGCTAATAATTAGTTGTAGCTGTCGCCTGGTTTTGGCTGGCCCAAAAGCTTTTAGCCAACGCTGGCTGGGAGATTGGAAGGTTGGGAGGTAGGGAGGACGTTGCACAGACCCATAAGCTGCCCTTAAGCACTTCTACTTTGGCCACTTGTGCAGCTCACAGCTCGACATAATCCGCTTAGCGTGCCCCATTTTGTTGGCTGGTTGGGGCTGGCTGGTTGGGTTGTTCACTCACCTGTGGCGTTCGGCCATCGCCTGGATCGGCGGCATTCACCGCGTAGTTGCATTGACAGCCCTCCTCGCAGCAGAGCCGCACCAGCTCGTGTTCGCCGCAGGTGCACGGCTCCTCGTCCTCCTCGTCGTAGGCGCAATCCTCGCGTATCAATATGATATAGTCCGCCTCGAAGAACTCGTTGCGTGTCTCGTCGAAGACAACGCGATTTTTGCGCGCCGGCGGCGGACGATTCGGTTTCTTGAGCAGACCACGCAGCTGACCGTTAACCTCACGCATCTTGAACGCGCTGTTGTCTGTTGTCGCTGGTGATTGAACTGTTGCTGCTGTTGTTGTTGTGGAAGTAACGAGTGCACTCGCTATATTACTGTTGATGCTATACTCGTTGCTCGTCAATGGTTGTATGAACTGTGCGGACGACGCTAGGCACTCATGGCACTGGCAATCGTTGCAATCGTTCGCGTTCTCGTTCTCGTTCTCGCTGACAGTATCGCTCTCGTCGCTTTCGTCGTCGTCGTCTTCTTCCTCCTGCTGCTCGCTAACGAACTCGGCGAGCAACTCGTCGTAACACTGAAATCCGCGTCGCTGCTTGGCACTGACACTGGCCGCTTGCAACGCTGGATTGACAATCGCTTGTGGCGAGTTCGGATTGTGATTGATGTCGAGCAGCTGCAGTTGTCTCGCTGCCTTCAGATACTCGCCAAAGCGCTGCACATCGAACTCGCTAAGAGTGCTCACAAAATGCTCGTGCTCCGTTTGCGACAACAGCAGCGATGCTGGTTGCTTGTTGTCGCCAGTCTCGGTTGCCACAAATGCGCTCCGTTTGTTGCTCGTCAAGCGTCGTTCAACGCCATCCGTTTCAATTTCAATCAGCACCTGGTTGTCGCTGCTGCTGCTGTTGTTATTACTGCTGCTGCTGCTGCTGTTTTTGACAGCTGTCAGCTCAACACTTTCAATCTCTCGCCTCGCTTCGTTCTCGCACACGCGCACTCGCAATTCGCAATTCAGCGATTGCTCTTGCTGAATGTTGCTGGTGGTGTTGCTGCTGCTGCTGCTGCTACTGCTGCTGTTACTATTTCCATTTGGCAATTGCTGCTCGTCTTGAATACAATTTACATTCAATTCAATTGCACTTGAGACCGAGCTTTGCTTGGACTTTGTTTCAACAATTTGTTGTTGGTCCTTAAACACTTTGATTGCGGGGGTTGTTGCTGCTGCTGCTGCTGCTGTTGATGGCGTGAGGCAAGTAGTATTTTTGGGGGGTAGTTTCTCTATTGTTGCTGCGCTGGCATTTAGTTGTTGTTGTCTCAAGGATGCCTTTACACAATCAACTTCAGCAGCGACACTACAGCTGTTGTTGTCGTTGTTACAGTTGCTGTTGTTGCTGTTGTTGCTGCTGTTGACGCGTCCCTGAAAATTGTGCTGCAAACGCTTCAGTCGCTGACTGGCCACAAAATCATCGGCCAAATCGTTTTCAAAATCAATAAGATCGCCGCTTGTTGCTGCCTGCGTTGCAGTCGCTGACGAGTTGCACTCGTTACTCGCTGCAAGATCAGCTTCCACACTCGTCACTTGCAACTCGCTGCTGTCTGATTTGGGTTGCTCGCTCACGTTATCCACGTAACCGTCACCAACACCAACACCAACAGCTTTAACGTCAACGTTAGCGTCAACTGACAAGGCAACCTCAGCATCCGCAGCAACGACGACTCCAACAACATTATCAACAGCAATCAGAGGGTCGTGCCATGCTCTGACTCCAACTTCGACTCTGCCTCCAACTCCTTCGGTTCCTTCCTGCCACAAATATGGCAATGACAATGGCGACTGCTGCTGCTGCTGCTGCTGCTCCCCTTTTGTCTCCTGCTCGGTTGTCTGGCGTTTTAAATGTTGGCTGGCACTTAAAGTTGCTGCAGCTTCAGTTGCTGCTGTTGCTACTTTGTCACTTTGCACACTTGCACTTAAATTACAATTGGAAAAAAAATCATGAGCTGTTAACGCATTTTCACTGCCTTTTTGCACAAATTTTTCTGTACGTCGCGTTGCGCAGTCGGCTGCGCTGTCGACGTCACCGTTGACGCCTGTATACAAATTTTGTGGGCTTACAACAAAAGATTGTTGTTCGATTTGTTGCTGTTGTTGCTGTTGTTGCTCTCGTACACCGTTTAAACCGTTGTTGTCTGCTGCTGCTGCTGCTGCTGTTGCTGTTGTTAAGAAATTCACACAATTTCTTGGCAATTGTTTTGCAATTTTTGTTTGCTGGCCAAATTGATTGAAAATTGGCTGCTGATTTGGCTTTGGCTTTGGCTTTGGCTGCTGCTGCTGCTGGTGCTCAGCTGCGCTTGCTGCGACGACTGCTGGCACTGCGAGTGTTGCCACTGCTGCTGGAGCAATTGGTGTTGCTGTTGCTGTTGCTGTAGGTATCGAGCAGGCGCAGTCGCTGCTGTTGCTCCCATTGTTGTCCGCTGCTGGCGTTGTTGTTGTCACTTTGGGTGGTTGTTGACCATGGCCAGCTCGGTTTGCGTTTGCGTTCTCGCTCCCGCTCTCACGCTCGACTTGCGCGCGCTCACAATTGCTGCCAACTTCCGTTGTTCGTCGTGAGCTGTCGTTGTCGTTGTTGCTGTTGCTGTCGTTGTCGTTGTTGCTGTATTCAGCACGCGCCTGCGTCGTTTGCATGTCGCTCAACATTCGTGTTGCCTTTGCTGACTGGCACGCCTCTTCGCCCCTCGCAACGCTGCGCAGCGGCTGCCACGCACAATGCGCCTTGTATTGCACGCCAACAGCAGCAGCAACATCATCAATGCGTGCCTCGCATGACAAATCGACAACGGCAACATCAGCGTCATCATCGCCAGCGACTCGTGCAACATCGAAGCCTACAACACGCTGTGGCATGTTGCTGCCCGCTCGACTTGCAGCAATATTATAAATGTTGTTGCTGCCATTGTTGCTGTTGCTGTTGCTGTTGCTCTTGCAATTTGCATCTTCAGCTTGTTTGCCTAGCGCTTTGTTTGCCATTGTCGCCGTCATCTTTCCTCTCTCTCGCTCCCGCTCCCGCTCCCTCTCTAGCACGTTCTGTCCGTTGGTTAAAGCCAATGTTAGCATGTCCACAATGAGCATAGTTGCCGTCAATCATCGAGGCCAATTCTCTGTGAATGCAAAAAGTATCGCAATTAGCCTCCAACTGCCACAAATATAGCTACTTAACAGTGTAATCGTCATCGTGTAATCGCTATCGGATTCGCAATCGCAATCGCAATCGCTTGAAATAGATACTCTCAGCATTACAGTTAGATCTACGTTTTCCAGCTCAATCGATCAGCAGCTCATTTGACCGTACTCTAATTACTATACTCCATCTTTCTGATTGAAAATTATTCATTCCTCGCATTCTTCTCTATATTCTTTAATAAGCTATATATTGCTAGAAAGCTATTTGTAGAGCTCAAACGCAATTCTCGGTCAAACGGTCTTTGATGGCAATAAAAGATTCACTTTAAGCATAACATTATTACTTATAATTTTTATATATTTTCGTCAATCTCTATAAATAATAACACTGCTCTTATATTGCACCTTTTTCATATTTACATTCTATTAAACAATCCTATTGTTTTTTTTACAATTTTAGAAGTAGCTTTAGCTTAGTTTCAATTGAAATTATCCAAGCTTTTAAATAACTTTTATTAGAGGAATTCATGAATATTTTATACTCCAAGTTTGGCATTAAAGTTCACAAAATTCAATGAGGAAATTAGTTTAGAAGAAAAGAAGATAGACTATCAAGAATTGTGTACCTTTTAGTAGCTTTAACACCGAAAACAAAAGTTGAACCGTTCTTCTGGTAAAAGACATTTTTTAATTAACATGAAAAATTAGATTTCGGTTTTTTAAATAAAATTAAAGTATCAAAGTAACTGATAAACTCTTTTAGTAGCTTTTACTCTATTAAGAAATTTAAAAGCAAATTCTCTTACAAAGCAAATTAAATTTAAATGATAAATTTAATTTAATTTAAAGTTGTTAAAATTAATAACAAAAATAATTAAAATAGGAGAATTAAATATAAGAAAAATCTTCTATTTAATGTGTTAGTTTTAATTAAACTCGAAGTTGAATCATTTATAAAATATGCAGTAAATCTACAGATAAATGTTGTTAACTTTAAAATTTGTAAATTTCGTAGGTTTCACACTCCTCAAAACCCGACTGTGATATAATACCAACTAAATATTGTCAAGTTCATAAAAGTCCTAAGCACTTCCACAACATAAACAAATATGATGTAATGATTTTAAAGTGAAACAACCTCGCAGCTTAAGCCACCGCTGACAAGTTCCGGTCGCCAAGATACGACAGACAGACTAAGTATATTACCATATTCAAATTTCTTCTTCTTGCGCTGATAGGCTGACAAAATGTGGGAGTTTTTCTTATCGGAAACTCTCACACACAACAAAATATGTGAAATAGTTGACAACAGGTTAGAAGCGATGGGGGTAAAAACTACTAGTTGCATTTTTCACCGAAGGTTTTCCCAACATTTTCTTCAATTTACGTAATACTTTTTTTTTGCATAAATTAAATTTACCGGCGTTGACTTTTCTGGCTTGGTGGCAATAACAAATTTAACGCGCGACTTGTTGTCGTTGTTTGCAGTGGTTGTTCCTGGTACTTCTTGGGCTCTATCCGTTATTGTCGCTGCTCATTGTTGTTGTTACACCGCTGGAACTGGCGGAACACACAAACAACAAAAAAACAGGTGCGCGCGCGCAGTGAAGCGCATCCTGCGACCAGGACTCGTTCCCTCTCACTCGCACCGCCAATAGGTGGGGACAGATAATAGCGCTGCTCGTTACGCGCCAATGCAGACGGAAAGACACCACCGAACACACACAAACAAAAACAACAAAACACGTAAAGTTCTCGGGTTCGTTTTTCGATTCTGCCTCTCTTTTGTTTTTTGGTGCTGCGATCGCCGCTTAAGACGCACGTCCGAACGCGTTTCGTGACGGAAGTTGACTGAGCAAAACGTAACGCGCAAACGTTTTAGGGCCACAGTCGTGCAATCGTGTCTTGAGACTCCACTCGGCTCGGCTGTCGTCGGCACTCGGCTGTCTTCAAACGAGCGGCGGCGCAAGCGCAAAAACAACAACGCAAGGCGAAGACACGAACTGAGCTGAGAGAAAGAGAGCGAGCGAGCGAGGGAGCATTGGCTTGCAAGTTGTGGCGCGGCAGGAGGAGAGTGGGGGGAGGGGAGGGGGGCTCTTAATGATTGGGTGCAGATCGCATGAGGCGCAGTTGTAGTTGCAGTTGCAGTTTCAGTCACAGCTGCTGTTGCGGTTGTTGCGTGTTCGTCTGTGGCAATTACGTGCTGCACTTGCAACTCGCTATTCGTACTACCTTTCTCCCCTCAGAGCTGAGCAAAGCTTGTACTAGGCCTAATGTGACCATTGACAATTTACTTAGTTGCCACTCGCCAGCAAAGAGAGTAGGCCAGCTTAGTGGCCAGCTTTGTAACAGACAAATCCTGCATTTTGTCTGATCGCTCTTATCAACATCTCAAGCAAAGTCTACCAAGAAATTCATCTGATCGTTCATATTAAAAGTTTGCGAAATTCAAACAAATAATTAAACAATCATATTCTTATCCTAGTATTTAATCTTAATCTAAGATGAAATATCTTTTTTGATTGTAAAAAGTCATTAATTAAAAAATATAGTGATTGATTTGATTACAAAACATACTATTTAATTATAAGTCATAATTTATCGGGTTTTTGTAAATACTTTTTACTCCTCAAAAATACAATTTTTTGATTAATACATGAATATGTTTTAGTAGAAAATGTCTAATTTATTAACTCACACTCCCTACAGTTCAAACATAATATTTCAAATAAAATTACATTTTTTAAATAAATAAATATTACACATTGATATTAATTATTCTATTCTCTTTGATACCTCTATAGAAAATCGCCCAAAAATAATGCAATGCCGAAAACCTCATAAAAACCATTAAAAATACCTCATCTTTGAGTAATAATAGTCCGATTATTCAACTGACTTAATTTCTCTAATTTTATAACATTTAATAAAACCGTATATTTGTTTCTATTTTCTCTGACTTATTTCATTATATGAAATAGATTTAAATCGCATAATAAATATTTCTATTTACTCTGCTGTGCAACTTTAACATGCGTAACTTGCTGTCGAGAACACTCGAAGCTTTGTTTTGGTTTTTACGTCTGTGACATGCACAAAACGTGCTCGTCGCGCGATCTTTTTGCTGTATGCGTGTTGTATATAGGAAGCATCGCAATTACTTCAACAGACTCGTCATATTATTAACAACAAAACAAAAAAAAAAACTTCAGATAACTTAACGCTGATACGTTGCAACTTTCAGAATGGGAAAGTAACGTTTGTTCACAGATTGCATATAGATCCGAGGTCTGTTAAGACGAATTCACTTCATCCCAAAGTCTATTAGAAAGTTGAACAAAGTCGAAATACTCTAGTAACCAAAAATAAGAAATTTATCTGAGTTTACGAAATAAAGATCAAAGTTTTCTTTAAAAATCATGTATAATAAAAAATATTTATCTAGTTTAGAAGTTTATATGGTATACTATATTTCAAGTAATAGTCCCTAATATGATAATTATAATAAAACACTTTAAATAGTATTTTAAATTATAGCATGCTTTAAATGTGAAATCCATCTAAACTTTGTTGTGGTGACTGGTGAGTTTTCCACTTGAAAATAACCAGAGTGGCTAAGAGATCAATCAATTAAGCTGAAGTAGCGTCGCCAGCAACTCCCACGATAGTGTTTAAGTATCTGACGAGTTTCCTATCTACTTGGGGGAGGGCGGGGAATTGTTTATATAGTAGTTATGTAGTGCTTCGCTAAGTTCTTGGTGCTAGGTGTATGTGCTCAGTGACCCCATATAAAGTACACTCATTATAGGGCTATTGGCATTGCATGTGGCTGCCTCAAGCACACGATGGATGTTGATGTGGCTGCGGATGATGATGACGATGACGATGACGATGACGATGACGACGGCGATAGAGTTGGAGATGGAGATGGAGACGACAGCCGGTGGCCAAAATGACAAACCCAAGACACTAGTACTTGTAGAGAGAAGAGATGGAGGGAAGTTTGCTTTTTTTCCGGGGCAAAACTTATTACAAAGTAGGAACACAAAGTGAGCAAACTGAATGAATGGAAAATTGTGGGAACAATGGAACGCAGAGCGTGTGAAATAGCCACCGCTCAAGACGTCGACGTCGTCGACGACGACACCGTTGAGGATGGCAAAGAGCTGGTGGAGGAGCTGGTTGCCACTGCTGCTGGTGGTGCTTCAGTTACAGATTCAGATTCAGACAGCGTCTAAGTCTGGGGCTACTATTTAGCACACAATGGCACCATTAAAGGTCGCTCTCTCAGGCTCCCAGGCAAACTCTATATCATACTATATACACATACATAACACACACTATATGTATATCATATCAAAGTGGTTCGCTCTTTAATCAAACAGTGGAACAACCCTAAAATGAATGCGTATGCAACTGATTTACTTGGTAAGCTTCAACAGATGTAACATTTTTGATCTCAATTATAATAAATAATTAATTGACCTTTATTTAATTGATCCAATACAGTTAATTAATTATCAAATAAATCGTATTTCTAAATATCAAATTCTTCTATTGAATAAAACTATTGCACTCATTTTAACGTGTTAACACTGTAGCTTTAGCAATTCCATCGAAATAGCCGTCTTTAGTTTTAACTAATTTGCTGTTGAGCTGCGTGTGCATTATTATAAGCATAACTCCCATAGATGTTTATTATATGCACATATCTTAGGTGCGATTTTCAACTTATGTATGTGCGAAATTTTCCACGAGTTCAAGGCAAAAACATTTGACGTTGCATTAAGAGTGGAAAATGCAAAAGTGGAAAATGAGAAAAAAATTATAAATGAATAATATAAAATGCAAAATGGATTTTATGGCATGCCCAGTACACAGTTGCGTTGAGTTATGATAATGCGTACCCATGACTTGGCATTTTAAGCGATTGTATGTTTTAATGCTCGAGGCTAGGTCGGGGGTGAAGCCCCCGCTAACAGCTGATAAAAAAAAAAAACAAATGAAAACGAAATGCAAATTCATCAGGATAAAATATTAGCTATCGACGAACATTTGTTTAAAACTCTCAGCTTAAATTTAGGGATGACTGATTTTGGTTTATTTATGTTTTACATTTCGAAAAAAATGATGAATGTATTTAAAGTACTCCTACGTATAAAATAACTCACAACATTTTTAAATTTAACTGCGCTTTTAAAAATCAAATATATTTTATGATGTACATATTTGTCATGGGAAAACTCGCTTACGTATCTAATGAGTGATCTAATTTTGAACAGCCCCCCACTTAGAAACCCCCAGATCTCTGAAAACAATTTTTAAAGAAGCGTCTTAATCGAGGTACATGTAACAACACTTCCTAAACATGTCAAAAAGGTTTGTCCGAATTAAGCTGAACTCCAAATCTATTTGCACGGCCTAAGAACAATCCCCGAAACTCGAAGCTGGAGACTGAAAACTGAAATTCGCGTTAAATTTGAAGTCATCAAGTCGTGTAATGTCCACCAAAACATTTAGTTGTAAAAATTGTTATTATAAGGAAATCGCTTACAACGCCCTCCCCCTCCCCTCATCAAAAACCACACACACACACGAAGAGTCGGGAGCTCACGCACTCACACTCACACACACACACACACACACACACACAGGCGCACTCACACCTTTTTACGCAGTACGCGGGCTTCTTTCTTTCTTTTGACATTTGTTTTCCATTGTTGTCGCTCGCTGTTTGTGTCATTTTGCTTTGCTAACTTGTTCGTCGTCTCAAATTCACCTAACTGACTTTTAATTACATACACAAGTGTGTGTGTGCGAGTGTCTACTTATCCATTAGTTAGAGCAGGCGAGCAGGAGCAAGGTGACAAAAGCCCAGAGACCAGCTGAGACTGCGAGTGTGCGACTGAAACCGAAACTGAAACCGAAATGGAGTCCCATTCTACTTCTTCTTCTTTTTTTATTGTGCTGCCGTTGTAACTCAATTTATGGTTGTTAAAGGGGAGCTCGGAAAAGTCTTGTTTACCTGGCCTTAAGATAAGTTATGTAATGCCCTCGATATCTGACATAACTGGTAACTCGATATAATGCCAGAAAAAGCTGGCTATGATATTATTGCTGTTATCTAAAGACGTATTTCAATAAAAAAGTAACTACAATTGAAAGCAAGTAAAACTAATGCAGGGTATCATTTGGTGTGTCACGCATTTGTCTTAGAGGAACAGAACTGACTTCCTCACCTGTTGCATTTCAATAATCCAGCTTAGCAATTTGATAATCGCTTCCCATTGACGTCGCGCTCCAGACAGCAGTAACAACAACAACAGCGGCCACAGTTTTTCGTAACATGAGTGACATCTGCAGCATAGGTGTTGTCCCTGTTGCTCCAATGCGAACTGCACGCAAATCGTTTGCGCAATTTGCTGTCTGCAAATTATGTGACTTATCATCGACGCAAGTTTGTAGTTGTAATCTTTTTTATTTGATAGCATACACTTTCACGAATTGTCAATGTCAATGAACCGCACACACATGAACCACTTTACTATAGTATGTAACTTTACTATAGTATGTAAAAAAAAAAAACGTAATTTGCAATGCAAAATGGCGACACGTTTGTAACGAACTAAGCTGAACTTCACACTAATCGAAATCATTGAACTAACAGTTCTAGTGAACTAGGACTTGGTAATCGATAACCAAACCAATTAAGCTAAGCTATCGAAATCAATGAACCAGCTGTTCAAGTGAATTAGTGCCAGGAATAGTTGTGAACTAGGATAATAAGTGAACAAAGAGTCAACAAAATGAAGACAAAAAATGGTTGAATTAAAACAGGTATAAATATTTAACACTAAAGTGATTTCGCGACATATGGAAACAATAGCAATTGTCTAAACTATTTCGCTTAGTGCATGCCATCCGCGGAATCCGTCCCAAAAATAGCTGGCAACGCCTAAGACGCTGCTGTGCTTGTTATATCGTTCTTGTTCATTCTATTATTGCACAGAGTGCACGTTACTCTTTGTGATCGAATCAACTCAACTCAATGAGTAACGTGTGTGTGTGTGTTTGGAGGGGACGGTCACAAAGGGATAAGGCAAGCAAAGGGGGAGCAGGGCAGACACTCGGTCCAGCGAAAGCGAAAGGCGGCGACAACAACGGCGCGAAGCTCACGTGGCCGTTGTGCGTGACTCGTATTGCACATTTTTGAGGCACACTCACATTCACAGTCACACCAAGAAAGAGCCAACGTGCCAAACGCCGCAGATACTTTCCTTCCCCCACTGAAGCCAACAAACGTGGCGACCACGAGCCAGCCTCGAGGTCCATTTGGCTTCTGCATTAGATCTTTAACCCATCGATGGCCCACTGGCCACCATAGGACACAGCATTTTGCAGTCGCAATATCGAATTTTTCGCCAAGGCCAGGCGCATATTAGCGAGCCATCTAAGGGTTAAGGGACAATAGAACTGTGTCAGAGCGAGCCGAGTGTCCATCGTCGATTGCCGAAGACGCGACCCGATGCCAATTGCCGAAGTAGAACGCACGTTGTTGGCGCTGCCATATCTACCACTGTCTGAGTCTGAGTCTGTGTGTGTCTGTGTTTGTGTGTGTGTGTGTGTGGCGGGCCAAAGCTTGGTACGCTGGCGCTGCAATGCGCTTTCGTCTTGCGACTGTTTTCAGTATTCGCGTGAGTTTTCAACAAGTAGGTTTACGATACAAATCGAGCGGAAAACACAGTGCAACACTGACAAATAACGTTTATCTTTATTTATATATTTTTTATTCAAGTGCTAACACAAAAGTGAAGAACTACTATTAAGTATGTACATATATATTTTAAAATGCAATAATTCGGCATGCAATCGAAATTCATATGCCAAATATGCAACATTTGCAATGCGTAGATCGCGAGTGAGCGAGAGCGAATGAGCGAATGAGCAAATGTTGTGAGAGATGAGAGTGAAGTAGAGAGACCGAGAGCGAGAGAGCGATGCGAAAAGTGACGAACTCGCATTATCATAAATATACAATTGCAATTGCAAACAAAAGCTTCAGCAGCAGCTTACATAAACGTTGTTGTTGCCGCTACGTAACTTATTTACGTTGAACGTGCATTTCTATTAAGTGCCCTTGTAAGCGAATGTCTGTGTGTATGTGTGTGTGACAGAGATAACGAACCAGTTGCGAGAACTAACAAAAACAAATGCATTCAGCTAACCGGCGTGCCCTGACAATAACAAGAACACAAACAACAACTCCCAAAACAAAAGCAATTAAATGAGCGTAAAACTCAAACATGATTGCGGTAGTCCCACGCAAAAACAGATCTGCCAATGCTATAAATATCTCACATACGACGTGTTGTTCAAAACTCATTTCAAAAATATTTGTACATGTATTTGATATAAATAATTAGTATTGATATCTGGCTGTGTTTCGTAAGTACGTTAATATCCAATTAGAAGTAAATTAAAATTTTTACTGTTACATGATCGAAGGGCTAATTAGCAAATCGAATATCTTCGACAATTAACTTTCATTATCGAATGCATAATTTTATCGAAAGTATTCTCCTTGATTATTCTTATTTAGTTATCGATTTCATAATTGTATCGAAAGTAGTCTCCTTTATTATGTGATTTCGTTTATTTTCAATTTACAGTCAAAACAAATAATGCTCATGTTACTTAATTATATAATGCTTGCTGTGCATTTTGCAAGGTATCTCAGAAAGCATTGCTCTGCGAAATTGAACGCGTAGCATTGCTTTTGTATCTTAAATTTCGGCAATTCAGCCGAAAATGCAAGCTGAAGAATTTGCTCACAGATCTGGCAATGCAAATAGTCTAGTTAATCAAGCGATCTGGCAACGTTGTTTGCTGCTCCGCTATGCGATTTGCCGGCATATCTTTATTTGCTGTACTTGTTGTTGCTTTGCATAACGCCATTCGTCAGCAAGTTCAGCTGCTGCCGCACGTGAATGCATTTTCAATAGTACACGCCAAGGCTGCAGCGCTCGCTCGCTCTCTCTCTCTCCTTCTCTCGTGTGTGTGTTGTGTGGGTTGTTGTTGGTGTTGGAATCAAACGTGACGGCTTCGTTACGTCGCACTGCCAACTTAATCATCAAGCGCATTTCATAGCGCAGCTCGGGTTGGCATTGCCATCTATGCTTTCACACTGGCATCTTCATCTCCTTTGCTTAACGGTTGCTCGTCTTTAATTATAGTATACGTTTGGGCGCCTACAAGGAAAGTGAATTGAAGTGAATTAAATATTAATATTATTCAAATATTAACAAGAACAATTAAACAACAACAAAATGGAAGGCGAATCCACAGAGTCTACGCACAATACGAAAGTATCAGATTCAGCGTATTCCAACAGCTGCAGCAACAGTCAGTCACAACGCAGGTGAGTTATCGATGCGTTATAAATAATGATCAGTATTTCATTCGATTTAAATGTGATGTAATACAGCTTAAGTTTAAAAGCAGCATTGATCAGATATGATAAATATGCAATTAAAATGTTGACCATTCGCTTGGTGTTAATCGAATTCTATAGTTTATCTACCAAGCTGAAAATATCTATAATTAAATTATGGTTCGGCGGTTCGGTTTGAATTGATTTATGAAAAGTATGCAACGACTTTTGCCTTAACCAAGTCCCAAACCAATAGCACATACTTCAGCAAAGAAACGAACCATTTGGGGTATTCAACCATTGATGGCTTTTATTAGCTTTTGAATCAATTAAACGATGATCAATATCACAAATTAATTATGTATCTATGATTCGATTTAGCAACAGATCGATAGCGCTTGCAAGACCTTAAATAAACATATCCTCTCCCCTATCTCCTCTGCCCTTTAGTGGCAGCTCGAAATCGCGTCTCAGTGGCAGCCATTCATCGGGCAGCAGCGGCTATGGCGGCAAACCCTCGACGCAGGCCAGCAGCAGCGACATGGTCATCAAACGGAACAAGGAAAAGTCGCGCAAGAAGAAGAAGGCCAAGTGCACGCAGGCACAGGCGACCGTCAGCACCTCCCTCGAGAGCACCGAGGAGCCACAGCCACGTCCCAGCAGCGGCAGCTGCGAGCAGCTCCAAGAATTGCAGGACACACAACAGCTATGCGAGCCGCCGCCAAGCGAGCAGCTGAACAGCGAGCAACTGCTGGAAACAGAGCAACATGGCGAGGTCGCCAATCAATCGGAGCAGACACAACAGCTGCCCAATCCATCGTGCTTGTCGGTTAGCACTCTGCCCGGCAACGGCAGCATGATGGCGGTGGCGGGCAACGCGGCTGTGGCGGGCACCGCCATTTGTGTAAAGTCCGACAAGACGTTCGAATCGGCGCCGGGCAAACTGGAGACGGTTGCAGCCGGTGTCAGCAAGCAGCAGCATGAACGCACCAAGGAGGACAGTTTCTGTTGTGTCATCTCCATGCACGACGGCATTGTGCTGTACACGACGCCCAGCATTACGGATGTGCTTGGATTTCCGCGCGACATGTGGCTGGGACGTTCCTTTATCGATTTCGTGCACCTCAAGGATCGCGCCACATTCGCCAGTCAAATTACCACCGGCATTCCCATTGCCGAGTCGCGTGGCAGCATGCCAAAGGATGCACGCAGCACATTTTGTGTGATGCTGCGACGCTACCGGGGTCTTACCTCGGGAGGCTTTGGTGTCATTGGGCGAGCGGTCAACTATGAACCCTTTCGTCTGGGTCTGACGTTCCGGGAGGCACCAGAGGAGGCGCGGCCCGACAACTACATGGTCTCGAACGGCACCAACATGCTGCTCGTCATCTCCGCCACGCCCATCAAGAGCAGCTACAAAGGTAAGTCCGGCAATCAATCAAAAGTTCGTGTAATTGCAAGTTCCCATTTCTTGCAGTTCCCGATGAAATTCTCTCCCCGAAAAGTCCCAAGTTTGCCATTCGCCACACGGCCACGGGCATTATTTCGCATGTGGACAGCGCCTCGGTGAGTGCGCTTGGCTATCTGCCGCAGGACCTCATTGGACGCTCCATTATGGACTTCTATCATCACGAAGATCTCACGGTCATGAAGGAGACCTACGAAATGGTCATGAAAAAGGGCCAAACAGCCGGCGCTTCGTTCTGCAGCAAACCGTACAGGTTTCTCATACAGAACGGCTGTTACATACTACTCGAAACGGAATGGACGAGTTTCGTCAATCCCTGGTCACGCAAGCTCGAATTTGTCGTCGGACATCATCGAGTGTTTCAGGGTAAGTGTGAAAACTATGTATAGCTTTAAGATACCCTGGGCACGAAGTGAGAGAACATATTACAAGTGAACGCTACTAAGCTGAAGTTTTCTAAGAGAGCTTCCCAAGGAATGCTTGCAAACGGTTCCTTGGGAATCCAAAAGTTTCCGCATTCAAAAGGTTCCTGAAGAATTGTGTCGCTTTGTATGAAATGCAAAGACTTCTAAAGGGTGCCACCGAAATCCAAAACGTTTCTCAGGAATCCAAAGACTTTTTTTAGGAGGTTATTAAGGGATTAAAAAGTTCTCATAAACCATTCCCAAATTTATGAAATGCCTAGCGAGGTCTTCCAACGGGATTTCCTTGAGCTCTAACCCGTCTATCGACTTATCCTCACTCGTGTTGAACTCTTTGCAGGTCCCAAGCAGTGTAACGTATTCGAGATGGCACCGAATGTGAAGCCAAAGATATCGGAGGAGGCGCAGAGTCGCAACACACGGATCAAGGAGGATATTGTGAAACTGCTGGCGGAGACGGTGTCGCGACCATCGGACACGGTTAAGCAGGAGGTGTCGCGACGCTGCCAGGCGCTCGCCAGCTTCATGGAAACGCTGATGGATGAGGTGACGCGGGCGGATCTAAAGCTGGAGCTGCCGCACGAGAACGAGCTGACCGTATCGGAGCGTGATAGCGTAATGCTGGGCGAAATATCGCCGCATCACGACTACTATGACAGTAAGAGTTCCACTGAGACGCCACCCAGCTACAATCAGCTAAACTATAACGAGAACCTGCTGCGTTTTTTTAACAGCAAGCCTGTCACCGCCCCCGTCGAACTCGATCCGCCCAAGGTGGAGTCCTCCTACGTGAGCAGTGCTCGCGAGGACGCACGCAGCACCGTCAGTCCCGTGCACGGTTTCGAGGGCAGCGGCGGCAGCGGTTCCTCCGGCAACTTCACCACCGGCAGCAATGTGCGCATGAGCAGTGTAACGAACACCAGCAACGCCGGTACCGGCACCTCGGGCGGCGGCAATTCCGCTGCGGCCAGCGGAGCGAGTGTCAATGCGCCGCCCGTTACGGTCACGCTCACCGAATCGCTGCTCAACAAGCACAACGATGAAATGGAGAAATTCATGCTGAAGAAGCATCGCGAGTCACGCGGTCGTACCGGCGAAAAGAACAAGAAATCGGCCAACGAAAAGATGCTCGAATATAGCGGACCGGGCCACGGTCATGGCATCAAACGTGGCGGCTCCCATTCCTGGGAGGGGGAGGCCAACAAACCCAAGCAACAGCTCACACTCAGTGGCGTCGGTGTGGGCGCCAATGTGGGCGTTACCGATGGCCATGCGCTCACCAAATGCCCGACGCCCAACACGCCCTCGCTGGCCAGCAATCAGTATGTCGGCAACAGTCTCAACTGCACCCAGAACATCAATCTGTGGCCCCCCTTCTCGGTGGGCATCACAACACCCTCTGCCCACACCACACACACCGCGGTCGCCCAAAGCAGTTTCTCGCCGCAACACAGCCTCTTCCCCGCCTTCTACTACATTCCGGCACCGCTCGCCAGCGCCTCGGCAAGTGCGGCCAACGCCAATGCGCATGCCCCGCAACGCTCGCACAAGAGCTGCGAGCAGCCGAGCACCTCGCAACAGGCAGCCGCAGCGGCGGCAGCTGCAGCGGCAGCGATGCCACTGCAATACATGGCGGGCGTCATGTATCCGCATCCGTCGCTCTTCTACACGCATCCGGCGGCGGCGGCCGCCACTGCCATGATGTACCAGCCCATGCCCTTCTCGAGTGTGGGCAACGTCCTGCAGCTGCCGGAGCGATCGAGTGGCTCGCAGTCCAGCTACAACAAGACGGTCTACACGGTGGGTATCCTTTGCGATAGTTCCTTTCGATCCTTCCTCTTAGTGTTCCGCATCGGAACTTCCTATCGGACTTTCCTCGCAGAACTTGTTTCGGACTTATCTCACAATTCCATTTTACAATTTCATTGCTGAATTTCTTCTTATTTCCTATTTCGTCTCTGAATTTCTTATGAGACTTTCCTCACAGGATTTTGCTCCGCAATTCCTACTTGTTCTTTCCATATCGGACTCTTAACTTAGAATTTCCTCGTGGAATTTTCTTTCCAATCGGATTTTCGTCTCAGACTTTCCTATAGAAATTTCCTCTCTGAATTTAACTATCAAAACTCTTGGCTAATTTATTTCCATTGCAGGCACAACAAGTGATGGTGGCCCCGCTGTCGACGAGCACAAAGACGCAGGGCGCCTTTCATTCCATAACGCCATCGCAGCTGCAACGTCCCGCCTCGCAGGCCACGTCCGTCAAAGCGGAACCGGGCTCCAATGTAGCGCCATCGGATACGTCGAAAAAAGAGGTGCCCGACTCACCGCTAGCCTCGGTTACCGGCGAGGGCGACTACACCTCCGATCAGCCCAGCAATCCCACCAACACCAAGGTAAGTCCTCGCAGAAACACAATTCAAATAGCTCTTCATACATTGTGTATCACAGAAATACACGGACAGTAATGGCAACAGCGATGACATGGATGGCTCCAGTTTCTCCTCGTTCTATTCGTCGTTCATCAAGACCACCGACGGCTCGGAGAGTCCGCCCGACAACGACAAGGAGACCAAACACCGCAAGCTCAAGGTAAGCGCCACAGTCAATATTAATTTGAGTGTCAATAGCAATAGTGTTAAACTTGTGCAGGCCATTATACCGCTGGAGAGCAAGATTGTGGAGCATCCGGAGGAGGATCAAACGCAGCACGGAGATGGATAGCGGTCGAAGGTGCAGCTGCTGCTGAATCCACTATTTGCGACCAGTTACCGGCAAGTTACCAGCCCCCTAACCTCCAAGGCCTAGACAAGCTTCAACTGCAGTTCCAACCCAACCCGCACACCCAGGATTCGATCATTTCACATGTAAATACCAATCCCTCTGCCAACTGCTGATCACTCCCTTTTAACTCGTTGCCATCTCTTCTCGTTGCAGTTGTCCAAAGCAAATCCCCCGACTGGTAATATGATCTTCCACCAAATTGCTATCCACACAATACACAAAAACACAGAGAAATAAACGTTGCAGGCATTGCCAACAATCCAACAAAACATATTCCGTGCTCAGCTTTACTATGCCTTTTTATTAAGGAACATTCCGTCGTATGGAATGACATCGAACAACGTTTGCAATAATGCATTTGCCTTGCGTCTGATTGCGTCAATAAGTATCGGTCTCATCGTACCTTCGAACGACGCAAATTCGTCGTTGAACACCTTCACTGTGCTCTCATTAATTGCCGGGTCCTTGAAGAGATTCGTGAAGTACACCTTGATGCTGTGACAAAAAGCGAAAGAAGATTAACTGGAAGTAGGAGTCAAGAAGTCTTTCACCCACCTCTCGATTGACTCGGATAGTCCCATCTTGATGATCTTTAAATAAATGTTGCCATCCGCACGCTTCTCGGGCTGCATAAAAGCGGTGGCGGTGACCACTACTTTGGTCAGCGTGACTTTAATCTTGCCCTTGCTATCCAGGGGCAGAATTAGAAACTTGCCCTTCAGCGCGTAATCAGCATCGATGACCAGCTGGGGGAAGCTGAATTTCCAGATAACGTTTACGGGTGCGCTCAGATCCGTGGTGGAGGCGTTGATCTTCAAGCTGATTACAGTCAAGTTGTTGCCAAAGTTCGAGATAAAGGCATTCGGTACCATTAAATTCATTTCAAACGAACTCTTTTCGCTGCCCAGCTGAAAGTGCATCGCACCCACTTCCAAAGGCTCTATGCTAGGAATATTTTGCTCCGGAATCCCAAATTTATAGTGGTCCACATATTTCTGCGCTTGCGTTTTGAAGCACTGCTCATCGTCCACAGGACAGCGACCCAGAGAGGAAGCTTTAGAAACGAAAAACAATCGATCGGTAAGTAAGTTTGTAAACTCCAATAAATCGAGCAACTTACGAAAAAATCCCTTGGCGCTGATGCCACAAATGGCCAAGAGAACCAAAAGATATCGAAACGCAATCTTCAGCATGTCTGTCAAACTATATTGCTGATTGTGCGATACAACGCGGTTTATATAGTTCTGGTCGCTGTTATGTGTTCTTAATTAAAACAAAAAAATGTGGACATTTCTTTATTGAGTAGCACAATGTTGCGATCGATCGCGATCGTTTAGGTATTGTGTGTACTTAAAAACCAGAATAATTACAAGAGAATTGCAAATATCGCTCAGAATTATTATCTGATTAATGGCCAGTAGTCATGTTTAGTACCATAAATAAGAACTAGCAAGCGACTTGTATGCATATTAAAACAAGTTTCGTTAGCTGCGAACTACCCACGTATTATGTTTGCATAGTTCTGTTTTGCGGAAAAAATAAGGAAGTTTTTTTTACGCAACAAGGAAAAAATTAATTCGGTATTGAAACAAGTTTTATTCGTTGCAAACTGTTGACAAGGTTCAATTTTTCTTTTTCGTGTTTTGCGGAAGAGAAAAACGTTTTTTCTACGCAACTTAGGGTATTGAGTATTGAGTATTATATTATTATTTGATGGAAAGACTATTGCGACCCATCGAACCTATTCCAACACCACCGTCAAAGCCTCACGTTGGGCGCCTTCTCGATTGACCAGTCCGCAAATAATTTTCGATAGCAGCATTTTATTCCAGCCTTACACTAAATACAATTACCAAACAAATACACAAACAAATAAATACATTTAAATATCAAAGAATTGATCATAGGGCACTGCATGCCACAGACGGCCAATCAATTCCTTAAAGGCACGATCGTAGGCCTCCAGGATCCGGGGTTGAATGAACGCGGACAACGCATCCCATTCATTCTTCAACAGCGCAAAAGTGCTCTCCTGCAGAGCCGTACTGACTTGAGACGTGGTCGAGACGTTCGACATGCTAAAGTCCCCACTGAAGGAAATATATTGAAATGTTAGTGATAGAGTTTTAGAAAAAACCGATGTTCGACTTACCTGCCCACTTTGGAGACGGACTTGTGCTCGATCAGCTTCAGGTAGTACTTGCCATCGTTACGTTTCTCCGGCTCTGCTGTTACCCGGCTCTTGATCTGCACATCGTTTAGTCGGATGACAACGTCGCCTTTGCTCGACAGCGGCAGCAACATTATCTTGCCGCTCATATCATACTTGGCATGCAACTCCAGTTTTTTGGCACTGAGCATCCAGCTAAGTTTCAGAGGTTTGCTCAAGTCGCCGGTGAAGCCCTTAATGCTCGACACCTGCGACTGCGAAAACTTGTGCAGTGACGTGTTGTCCAGCCGGAGTTTCAGGGAAAACGGTCCGTTTGCATCGGTACTAAGAGCACGTACTTCCCCCAGTTGCATTGGCTCCAGGCTTGGCACCTGCAGCTCAGGAATGCCCTTGGCGAAGTGCTGGAAATACGACTGCACCTGAGCGATCAGGCAGGCCTGGTCATCGAGTGGACAGCGCTGCAGCGGCGAGGCTGCAAAGAGAAGATTTCGTTGGACGTGGAGCGAAATTTGTGTAGCCAGAAGTTGAACTCACGCAATTGCGCTGCTCTGACCAAATTTAGAGCCAGCAACGGCATCAGCAGCAAGGCCGCTTTAGGGATTATCCAACTTTCACGCAACATTCTCAACTAACACTCGATAACTGTCAGCAATGAGTTTTTATTGCATCACTCCATCGGAACTTTGGGCCTCGAGTCGCGGAGTTCGTCTCGTCGCATTTACAAGTGCCAAATAAATGGGACTTTACTACACTTCAACTGTAAAGTCAAAACTTGTCACTTTAAAGTCATCGATCGAAGGGAAAATTTCAGTTGCATAATAGGGAAATCCCAGTTAGTAACTTTTTAGGCTATTCATGTCCTCCATAAACAGGTTCCCTTCACATTTTACTTTCCACTTTATATAGGGTGTCTGGTAGTCGCTGCAACCTTCAGCAGCCCTTTTGTTTGCTTGTCAATTTCCCAAGAACTTCAAAGTTATAAGCCAAATGTCAAGACCTAATTGTTGTTATAGTTTTTACACTAAAGAGTCATCAGCTAATCACCTCTCAAACAGGCTTATCGTTGACACTTATAAGAACAGCGAAATTATGTAAATTTTAAAACAACCTAACCTAACAACATTCACACATAACCTCACATATTAGCTGATATTTTTTAGCTAGATAAAATTACAATTGATAATTGTGATTTCTTATCTAAAAAAAATAATAATGCAAAATGTTTACATAACTTCAAAAATTAATAATTTCTAATCAGAACAACTTACAAAAAAAGTACATAAGTTTATACAAAATTGACTGCTTAACATAACCTCACTTAATAATGGTCACCTCACATTTGTTGTTTTATTAGCAAAACTCATAATTAACGGCGTAGAAATAATTAATTGAAACGCACGCATAATATATTTACCCATCTTCACAAGTGATTAATTACATTTAAAATAAGAATAACTAAAAAATGATTGAAAGAAATTGATTGTTTCACATAACCTCACTGAATGCTCACCTAACCTCAAATATTCGTATTTATTAGTTACCTAAAATCACAATCTACAAGTGTAGTGTAAACAAGTTAATTAACACCATATTGATAAGCTCTGTGGTAGGGTGCGCGTAGAGCACGCGCTGACTAATAACCAGTGTGGAATAGCTCGTTAATCTGTTGATTTTGCATGGGCTTTAGGCGTTACAAAAAGGTCTCGAGAGTTCAGCGAGCAAACTAGAACCCCAAATCACAGTACGGTGACTCAGTGGCCAGATAAAGAAGAGAGAGAGAGAGAGTGTGTAATTCAATTTAAAAAGGTAAACAACTTTATTTACATTTAGTTGAACATGAACCTGGGATGGCAATGGTGAAGAGTGGAGAGTGGAGAAAAAAAGGTTTGTGTGTGTGAAATGCTGCTAATGATGATCGTCGTCGTCGTCGTCGTCGTCTTTAGGATTTAGTCTCGTTATCTGTGCTCAGGTTCTTCAGCGATTGCTCGAACTCCACGGCTTCCACTTGACGCTTTTCCGGATCAAAAGGCGGTGGACCAATCAGGCTGACCACCTCGTCATAATCAAGGGTTTCCTTTTCCAGCAGCGCCTCTGCGAGCTGTAACAAAAACATTACAAAAAATATATATAGATAATGTGTAGAAAGTGAGAGAAAGTCGTTGACGCACCTTTTCCAGCTTGTCGCGATGCGTGACGAGTATCTCCTCGGTGGTCTGATAAGCCTTCGACACCATGTTGCGCGCCTCGTTATCGATGATGCTCTCCATGGCCCTGGAGAAGGGTTTGCTGCCACCAGCGCCCGCTCCGCCCGACTCATCGCCATCGCGTATATAGATGGGGCCCAGCGTCTCATTCATGCCAAACTTCTTAATCTGTGAATACGCAATTTTGGTGACCTTCTCCAGATCGTTCTGGGCACCGGTCGTGATGCGTTTAAAGATCAAATTCTCAGCGGCACGACCGCCCAACGCCATGCACATCTTGTCGAAGAGCTCCTCCTTGGAATACAAATGCTGTTCGCTCGGCGTGTACTGAGCAAAGCCCAGCGCGAGACTCGTGCGCGGCACAATCGTCACCTTGAGCAGAATGTCCGAGTTGGGCAGCATCCAGCCCACCAGCGCATGCCCGGACTCGTGATACGCAATCACCTTGCGCTCTGCCAGCGACAACGCATGCGAACGCTTCTCAGTGCCACCTAAAAGAGGAGGAGATTCTTAATTCATAACATATTCAAGTGGTCTCCAGGTTGTTTTGCACTCACCCACTAGACGCTCCACGGCGTACTCCAGATTCTTGCTGCTGACCTCGGTCTGTGTGTGGCGTGCCGCATGCAACGCCGCCTCGTTGCACACGTTGGCAATGTCGGCGCCGGAGAAACCGGGCGTCAGGCGTGCCAAGCGCTGTGAATATGTGCTCGGCGATTCGGCCAGTTTCACAGACGACAAATGCTTCTCGAAGATCTCCTTGCGCTCCTGCAGCGTTGGCAAATCGATGAGTATGTGACGATCGAAGCGTCCCGGACGCAGCAGAGCCTGCAACATTAAGCAAGTATCGGGTTAACAGTGCAATAGGAAAGAAATAAAGCAGCAAAGCTGCAACTAATTTTGGCCCTACCTAAATAATTTCTAAGTCAACAAATTCTAAAGGAAATCTTTGGTGCGTAGCCGCTACAATTGTTAGCTAATTTTGAGATCTGAGATCTTGCTAGACAAACAGACGGTCAGAAGAGAGAAGCTGTATAAAATTGCTTTATAAATACTATCAACAAATTGCATGTCACTAGCTGCAATATTCATCGAGCTCTGACTGTTTATAAAGAAGGGCGGCCAAACGGATAAAACTCGTGTCGCAAACTTTTTTGTCTCTTTAAGAGGCAGTCGAAGGCGTTAAGAATTTGTAAAATAAACAAATTGGCAGCAAATTTGATAGCTCTAGCAGCTATAGCCACTGAGATCCAACAGTTTAGACGGACAGACAGTCAGACGTGGCAGGAACTCGCTCCCTTACGCTTACCTTGTCGAGAATGTCTGCACGATTGGTGCTGGCCAGCATGAGGACGCCCTCCTTGGTGGCCATGCCGTCCATTTCGACGAGCAGCTGATTGAGCGTCTGCTCGGACTCGCCGGAGCTGCCCTGGCCCATGCTCTCGGTGCCGGAACGCTGGCGTCCGATGGCGTCGATCTCATCGATGTAAATAATGCAGGGTGCACGTTTCTTGCCCTCCTTGAAGAGATCACGCACACGTGCCGCACCCAAGCCGCCAATCATCTCAATGAACTCGGAGCCATTCATGCTTAAGAACGGCACTTGAGCCTCGGTGGCGACAGCTTTGGCCAGCAGCGTCTTGCCGCAACCGGGCGGACCCAGCAGCAAAGCGCCGCGCGGCACCTTGGCGCCGAGACGTTGATACTTCTCCGGTGTCTTCAGATAGTCAACAAACTCCTTGACCTCCTGCTTGGCCTCGCTGAGCCCAGCGACATCGCGAAACAAGACGCCGCGACCGCCATCGAAGGGATCGACGAGCGTGAACTTGGCGCGTCCCATTTGGTTCTGCAATGAAAGCGGATTAATAAATCGAATCTGCTAGAGATTTGTGTGCTGCCTACAAAGGAGTCCATGCTGAGGGGACTCTTCATGCTGCGCATGCGCGTGGCAATCGACATGAGCAGCGCACAGAAGAGCAACAGCATCAGGATGCGACCAGTGGTGTCTGTCTGGCGATCGTAGGTCACCGGGACGCCCTCCTTGATGCCCAGCCGCTTCTCGACCAGCCGCAGTTTCTCCTCAAACTTGTTGGCATCGGCCACAGCCATATGGAAGATGCTCGACGTCACTTTGCGACCCTTGATGACGGCGCCTTCATGCAGTATGATCGTAACCATTTCCATGTCCGGCCGTATGATCAGCTCCTTGACCTCGCCCACCGCCAGCATGTGATGCACAAACTCGTTCCACGACACGTAGCGTGTGGAGCCCTCGGGGCGTTCGGTGCGCGGCGTGATCAGCAGCGATATGAAGGCGACAAACATGTAGATGGTGAAGAGCCAAAGCACCGCCTTGGTCAGCACCGAACGCAGTTTCTCATCGTTCTCGTTGTTGTTCTTGTTATCCTTGGGGGGCTCTTCGCCAGAGCTGGAACTGGAACTGGAGCTGGGCGATGCTTCTCCACCACTGTCGCTGCCCGCTGTTGCTGATGTTGATTTGCTAGTTGCTGTTTCTGTTTCCGTTTGTTTGCTCGACTTGCTGCCCTTTTTACCGACGTCGTCGCTGTTGCTGCTGCTGGTGTTGTCCGGTTTGCGGGAGCTCAGGCAGCGCAAATGCAATTGCTGCACCTCGCGTGACGTCAATTGCAGCGACCGCGCGATCACACCCACAATTGCCTTGTACTCCGAGCGCAGCAGTTGCACCTATGATGCAATATTCCACACTCAATTAATTGGGAGCTGCACTTCAGTGTTTACTTCTTTCACTTACCTGTCGCCAGCTCAACGGCTGCAAAGCGGGCGCACTCAGCTGGCGTCGCAAAGCAGCGCTGCCCCCGCCGCCACCGCCGACGCTGCTGCCACAATAGATGTTGTTGGTGGCCGCCGCCGCCGCCTCTTCCGATTTCATCATGTGCGTCACGTAGCTGGTGGCATGGCAGCGGCCAGTTGCCTGATTGTAGCGATAGTGTCCACGTTGCAGCACATTTCTCACATGCCGCAAGCCCTTGAACATATTTTTCCCAACCACTTTTCCTGTGGTTGCTGCTCTCTCTCTCTGGTTGCGCCGGTTGCGAGTTGCGAATACGTAACGTTGCTTCGATGTTGTGTGTTCGTTCGTTCGCCTTTGCTTCAAATTACAGTGCAATGCGCATCGAGCGTTGCCACCCCGTCGCAAAACGGCTGGCAGCGCGCTGAGAGTCAGCTGTTATTGTTGCGTTATGTTGTTGTTTCGGCGTCTATAATAGGCACACTTTTAATTTCTTTCAACAATTTCCAAAAATTCATCTTTACACATCAATACATTTTCTACACATCAAATCATTTACTTATGCAAACAATTTTCAATTTTCATAATTTTCAATTTCAATTTTCATGCGTCACTATTACAAAGCACGATTATTTTCGCCTCCCCCTCCCATCCACAACACACGGCTGAGCAGTGCTTTAACCTTTAGGCAAGTCGCAAACGTTACAAAACACCCATCACTAGCAATTATTTGTTTACATATGTATATAATCTTTATTAATTGGGTTCTACAAAAATATATTGTATGTATATCTTGGTCTGTTCAAATATGAAAAAACAATCAAAAAGCGCCTATTCTTTAAGATTACAAAAAAAAAATAATAATAATAATAATAATGCTATACAAAAATTACTTCGTACTACACAATAATAATGTCACTTGAATTGAGTAACGTAATTTGTTAAATGATTTCTTTTTTTTTGTTTTGATTTGCTGTTGATCTTTAAATGGCATTTTTGTTCGCTGTCTATTCAATAATTACTATTCACTGAGCCATCGAACGGACCCATACTGTCGCCAAAGTCCTGCATCTCTTCGTCGATATTCTCGTCGAAATCATCATCGGAATCTTTCGATTCTGGACAACGTCGACAGCGACTTTCATTGACGCCATAGTTAATGCACGTAGACCCCACACACTCGCAGCAACCATCGTGGAACCATCTAAAATATAATAATACTGACTATATAATCTTGACTTGACTTGTAAAGTGTTTTTAACGCACCTATAGCTGCTAGCACCAGTTGTTTGACAACTTTGACGGCATTTATTCATCGACACGCAATGATCCCAATATATGACCGTGCAATTAACTGTCAGCAAATTATCTCGCTCTTCAGCACCGTCATCCAAGTTCTTGTCGTTGTATTCTATAAAAGCCATCGTTATTCAGATTTATAATCAATTGAAAGTTATTTGTTCAAAACTCACTAAGATAGTATTTTTCATCCTTCTCCAGTGTGGGCTTGCCCCTGGACCAGTCCACCTGGAATGTGAACGCATCCCAATAATCAGTATCACTGTCATCTTCAGAGGCCAGCACATTGAAGAGCTCCGGCACGCCTTCAAAATCTTCGACGTGTGATTTTTTGGAGAGTGAATTGCGTGTTTCATTGGGTTTGGGACACAGCTCTGTAATAAATTATTAGATTAATTTCATTTATATAGTACACTCGTTATACCCGGTACTCATAGGGTACAAAAGTGTCAACAAACAAATTTACTAAATTTAAATTCTTCACAAATTAGTGAGTGCATTTTTTTTCACAAAAACAAAATTTAATTATCTGCAATGTGCAATCAAAATAGAAATAGTTTTGAGTTTATTTTTATTTTAAACAGAGAGAGAGCGTTAATATGTGACACCCACAACGATTATATAATTTTATAGCTGTTGTGTTATTTTTTGTTTAATTATTTATTTTTTATTATGAATATACAATGAACAAGTATTATTCAAATCGGTGAAAATCTTCTAAAGTTTTTTACCTACTCCAGTAAGTTGAAATCGTGTACGAAAAAGTGTTATATTATTTCGCCTCAAAAAACACATACAAAGTATACAAAAAAGTGTTTGTAAAATGTTGCTCTTTTTCTTGTATGTATTTAGTTAACTATATGGAATGTTTCAAATATCTCCTAACCGGTCTATTGAAAATCACTAAAATTTGAAATCGCCAATGTTTAGAATTGGCAATTATTTGCACAGCACATAAGGGTTAATATTTTCTATTTGTATAATCGAAATTCAAACAGCGGCTCAACTATCGATAGACGCTGAGCCTGAGCACGATCGACGTATTACACATCGCAAATATTTACGCACACAAACACACACACACACACAGATACACGCATACAACAAAAAAAACAACGACGCACAGCGCAATAATGAATAATGATAATGTCACACACACACACACAAATCACATCAGAGATCACATCATCCATCCGTCGATCGATTGATTGATTTTGCGCTACTTACCCACACAACTGCAGCACTCCTCATAGTATTTTTTGCCCAGACACTTAAGGCACTCTTTACAGCAGGAGCAGTTTTTAAGCTCGCATTTGCAGCTTTGCGTCAGCATGCACTTGGAAACGATGGAGGCGCAAACGATTTCGTTGCACGACTCCACCATGCCATAGAAGCAGACGCATCCCAGCACTAGAAATGCGCCAATCGTCAACGATCGCCACACTTCCATTTCGATAAATGATAACTAAATTCCTTGTTGTCGATTAATTTCGCTACAGGTGGTTGATTGGCTTGTTGATGTTGTTGTTGTTGTTGTTGTTGTTATCGGTGGTGGTTGTTGGTGGTGGGAGGAGGTGGCGCAGTATTTGAATTGCACACGAGCAGCAGCAAGAAGAAGACACGCCGACGCTTTGCTTGCTGGACTTTGATTGATTGATAGATGCTGCTGCACAATAATTTACAGCACAACAAATAAATAAACACAACGACAGCGACAACTGTTAACTACTAATGCACATTATATATGTAGTGTGTATAATATATATTTGATAGATACATAGAAATTGGAATATTTTTCTTTTTGTATTTGCAGCGGGCAAGGCACAAGAACAAGTTTTGGAATGAGCTATGAATATTTTTACTAAATCATTGAACAAGTCAGTCACAGCGCGTAACAACAGTAACAACAATAAACGACACCATGACATACACTAACAAACGATCCCAGAAGACACAACACAGCAGCAGCGGCAGCGCAGCCAGCAGAGCAGAGAGCGATCGACAGATGCGAAGAGAGCCAAACGACGACAACGACAACGACGACGACGACAAAAACAACAATAACGTCAACGACGCAGACGACGACAACGAGACGGCGTCAGCTATGCAGCTTGTTGTTGTTGTTGTTATTGGGCATAACTGTCTCTTTTCCTGTCTCTCTTGTTTTGTTGTTTCTTTCCCTAGCCAAGCAGCCAGTTAGCTAGCTACAATGCGCGAATTAAGCGCGCACACACACGCACACGCCTATACATAGACACACTCACACTCTCGCACAGTGGCTTAGAGAAACGTAAACACGTTACGAAGCGATGACGGGGACGATTGCGTGCGGGAGGCGGGGGAAGGAGCAGCACTAGAAGAGCGCACTGAATGATGATGGACTACGACAATAATGAGCTACACACACACGCATAAATACGCATATATTATAGGTATTCGATTGGAATGCTGGCACATTAAGAGATTTGTAACTATGTACGTCGCGTGTGTGTGCGAGTGTTCAAGCCTGGCTATCGTTATCGATATCAAAGTCGCGTAATCGAAATGAGTTATTTGATACTACACGCATTTGTTGTCACTCACAATGTAATTCAATTATTACACAAACAAACACACACACATCAGTAGGCTTTGCATTACTTTAGTCGATATATATTTATTTTTGTTTTTGTTTTTTTACACATATCGGTATTTATTTGGCATACAGCAACACTTTAAGCCACGCTTTAAATTAACCACATAAACATACAAAAAACGTTGCAAAAAACATACGAGAATCGAAAACACTTGCAGTGGCGAATTGAACAACAACAAAAATGTTGATAACTTAAAATATATACGACTAGTTAGAGAAACAACAAAAAACGACAGCACGACACGCGCTCAGCTCTAGTGCGGACTTGCGTTGTCTGGCAGCGCTGGCTTCAGCGAAATAATAACAAAATTCGTGGAGCACGAAACACGACTCACGCCACAGCACGCGCTCAGCTCTAGCCCGGTCTAGCTTTGTTTGCTGTGCGCGGCGTCTGGCAACGCTTCGCCACATCTTTGACAAATTTACGCGTTTTACTTGTTTGTTTATATGCCAAATGATAGTGTTTCGCAATTGTGCGGTGCTCCTGGTGATTGGCTCAATATGCAGCTTCATCTACGGCATCTTCCAGCTGCACGTGGAGGTGGAACCGAACGCCTGCCGCATGACTTACATGTTTGGCGAGCCAATGTTTGCGGTAAGAACAGAAAACGAAAACAAAATAAAATAGTTCTGTTTTATTAATTGCACAATTTTTTTTATAGCGCGTACGCTTCACGGCAAACCAACAGTTCCCCAACTACGGCCTCTACTACTACTACGAGGGCGCGCGCCGTGAGAATCCCCTCAAGCCGCGCATGACGGGCGCTCCTGTGATCTTTGTGCCCGGCAATGCGGGCTCCTACAAACAGGTGCGTTCCCTGGCCTCGGTGGCGCTGCGCAAGGCACGCGAGCACCTGGAGACGGGCATCCATCTGGACTACTACACGATTGACTTCGATGAAGAGCTGTCGGCTTTCTACGGTGGGTATATGTACCACCAGCAGGCGTTCCTCAAGCACTGCATTCGCAGCATTTTGACGCTGTACCGTCAGCCGAGTCCCATTGTGTTGATTGGCCATTCCATGGGCGGCAAGCTGGCGCAATCGGTGCTCACGGATGCGGAGATCAGTCAGCATATTAACGCTATTATCAGCATATCGACGCCCATGGATCAGCCAGTCTTGAGTTTGGATGCCCATCTGGGGCAGTTCTATGTGGACACGCACACGCAGCTGAGTCGCACTCGCACCGCATCGAAGCCCACGAACACCACGAATGTCTGCCAGAGTCTGCACCAGCGGCAGCTGAGCGAGGAGCGCATGGCGAGCCAGCAGCTGTCGCCCAAGCTGGACAATGTGCTGCTCATCTCGACGGGCGGCGGCAATCGGGATCTCTTGGTCAATGCCGGCTTGACGAGCTCGCAGTTTAATGATCTGCATGCCATGGTCAGTTCACCATCCAACTATCTATCCATTAACTTGTCTATAATGGCTGTTTACTTTTTAGACCTCGGCCATTCCGCGTGTCAGCCTCAGCTGCGATCATTTGTCAGCCGTCTGGTGTCTGCAGTTCATGCAGGTGATCAATCGCTTCCTCTTCAGCATCGCCCAGCGACGCAGCGACGACACCGTCATCTTCAACAGCAACAAGCAGCGGAACATGCAATCCGCTTTGTCCCACTTTGTGGTAAGTCTTATCTTTCTATCGCTGTCACTATCAATTGAGATTGCTTATAGTATCATTTATTGCCTTGCAGCGACGTCGACCACGCCAGCAGAGTTCGGTTAATTTGCCGTCGCGCAACAATTGGCATGAAGAGCGTCGATTGGTTATCAACAAGTTCTTCGCCAACGGCTTGAAGAGTCACTATCATGAGCTGATTGGCCTGCAGCGTCAGGAGCGACACAAGGTGCGTTGAACGAAGCCCAAGAGGGCCACAATTTATTATATTTAGCCACAATTCTCTTCGAACCCGTAAATGCAAACAAATTAAACTTTCCAGCTAGATTTAGCGCTAGATTTTCCTACTTTAGAAAATGCTTTAGGGACAATGGTCTAAATAAGCAACAATATTCTAGCAATCAGTTGGTAAACTTTAAAGTTATGAAAGAATAAGCTAAATAATTCACGAAAATGAATTTAAGATAATTTAGTAAACTTGTGAGTTACTTAACAACAATCTAAACTACTTACAACAATTATTTAATTATATCTAAGAATTCAATTAAGAACGGTTAGTTAATGTAGTGTGCACTATAAATAATTAGCAAGCATGTCACAGCAGAGCAGACTTAATTATTTATTTTCTTTCAAGACATGTATTTAATTATTATTATTCTTTAGTCTTCAGATGTATCGTTTTTGAATCAATTTAGCTTATAGTAAACGACAAAGCAGCTCAACTTAATTGTCTATTAAGTAATTTCGTAATTAACGCTCTGAAATTGTTTTGCAGAAAATTGCGGTGGAGGCGCTGAACGTGGAGGACGACGAGAACTGGCTGTTTGGCTGCGAGGCGCAGCGTGAGAACGACTCAGAGACGCCCACCTGGTGAGCTCAACAACCCAACTAATAGTAATTACAAAGCTAATGCAACTGAACTTTACAGCGACAAGGCGACACCGTTGACGCATCTGATACAGCGTCTGCCCAACGTGGACAGCGAACCTCGCAGCATCGCTGTGCTGGACTTGCACAATTTGCGCAAGACGTATCAACAGTGGTCGCATCTTTTGGTCCGCCTGCCGCCCGGCAGCCAGCGCACCGGCTACAACCTGGACATCTATGATCCCAAGGAGCGCGTTGTCGACATTCGCATACCACGCTGGTATGCCTACGGACGACGCACGGCCATCAACGAGACGCTGCAGGGCACGCTGCACTACAAGCTGCGCATTGCGGAGCTCGTCGAGCCCTATCAGAGCCTGCGCGTGCACGTGGAGCCGCTGCAGTGTCTGCAGCCCAACTACCGCATCACGGCCAGGCTGTGTGTGCCCTGGGCTGCTGGCTTCGAGCGCTATCAAACTCTAACGTAGGTGACGCTTGCCTTGTCCCTAATTTAATATGTATTCATGGTTCACTTAACGGCTACTGTTAAACTCTAGCGTAGGCGACTCTTTCTCCTTTCTATGCTTAATTTAATAGGCATTCATGAGTCGTCTCTCATTGTAAATATCAACTATCGTCCGTCTGTTCGTTTGTTTAAAAACCGAAAACTAGAGCCATCAAATGAGCACAGAATACTCGTGTGATTCATGCATAACTAATTTGTTTAATTAATCGTTAACTTATTACCAATTTGAAATTGCAGCTCGCCGGACCAGAAACCCGGACTGTATGTCAATGTGCCCACGCTGATGCCCAAGCATTACAATACTTCCCTCAATCCCGTTGTGCTCGACTTGTACTTGGATCCCGTCTGTCGCTATCGCATCAGGTGAGTCTCGCCTCTCTTTCACCTTTTGGTGTTTCTATTTATTGTTGTCATCTCTGTCTTAGCTATGAATACTCGTATGCGGATGCGCTGTCGCGCATTGTGCTGCAGTATTACGGCTGGTTTCCGGCGCACTTGGTGTGCGTCCTGCTGATAGTGTTGCGCAATCAGTTGGACAAGTTCCAGCAGGTGGGCAGCTTCAGCAGTTTGAAGCCCTACATTGGCTACTTGCAGTACACGTCGATTTATCTGGTCACCGGCTGTCGGCTGCTCAAGAAGGTGATACTGAACGTGAAGGTCTTGCCCGAACCGGAGCCACTGGACTACAGCATCAATGTGTCCATCATTATACACTGCACAGCCATTGGCATCTCGGTGCTGCTGGTGCTGGGCTTGTGGCTGGCGCTGACGCTTTATGGCCATGTCTTCTATCGCTTGGCGCTGCGCCTGACGCGTCTCTCGCCGTCCAGCTCGAACATCATGCTGTCGATCATGACCCATCTGCCCATTACGTACGGCATACTCACAATTGGCGTTGCCATCGGCGCCAGCAGCGGTCTCGGCCTGCTCTTGGCATTTGTGTTTTACTTCCTGATGTTATCGAATGCGTACAAGGACTATTTGGAGGATTATCTGTGGCAGAAGGCGGCCGATTTGTTGAAACTCACAACGGCGAGCAGCAAGGAGGAGCAGCACACTGAGGATCAAGCGGCGGTGGCGAATAATTCGGATTCCGAGCAGCCGCTGTTCGAGGAGGAGACCGAAGCGGAAGCGGATGAAGCCGACACCGAAGCTGAAGCGGACTCGGAAGCGGAGGCACTGCAAGAAGCGCAGCCGGTTGGCGAGAAGTCTGACGAGAAGGCGACTGAATCTTGCGTGGGCCTGCAGAACTTTCCCTTCCACGTCACGCTGCTGCTCATGCTGTTCATGCTCTTGTTGCTCAACGGACCCACCTCGCTGGCCTGGCTGCGCAGTCGTCGGTGCGTTGACCGCTAACTTGAATCGATTTGTAAAACACTTTGCTAATTTCATTTATTATGTTCTGCAGTCACGGCATCAATCTGCCCGATCCCTCGCTCGTCTCCACCATAACTGTCCTGGCGTCGTTGAGTTTGTTGCTCCAGTTGCGCGCACCACAAAAGCTGTAAGTATGCAAGAATTTCCATTGTCCATTGCCGAAAAGTCGTTCTTCACTTTCCATAACACATTTCGTTCTCCTTTTTTCAGTTACTATTAGTTTTTATTTCTCCAATCAGCATTTATCAGAATTTATTCATTTTATTTTCTCTAAACTGTTTTTAGAATTTTTAATTTAAGCTTATTTAATCGATCTTTGGTATAACGAACATTCCTTCTTTGCGGCTTCTATTTGCATCATCATTTCTATATTTCGCAAACTTTTTCGACGCTTAGTATAAAATACTATAATTTATTTATTTCGCAAAATTAATCGAAATCTTAACTAATCAAACAGACCCCTGAAACTATCCTTTCTATATATTCCATTCTACATATTTCTTTATTTTGCAAATTTTAATTTAAAACACACTAAAACAAACCTTTATTTTTAGAAACACTCTGCAAACTTTTAATTTAAAACACACAAGAACAAAACTTTCTTCCTTCTTTGCTACTTCTACTTTCATCATTATTTCTATATTTCCCAAAGCATTTATTTTAAAGCTTGCCTAATCTAGTTAAAAGTTATTTATTTGGTATAAAACCAACCGAACACTTGCTTTTAATTCAGTTTTTAAACTGAATCATTTTAATTCCATTTCACATATTTCTATATTTTGCAAACTTTAATTTAAAACACACTAAAACAACCCTTTATTTTTTCGACAAAACACTGAAAACATTGCTTGCTTCCTTCTTTACTACTTCTATTTTCATCATTATTTCAATATTTCTCAAAACATTTATTTAAAAGCTTGCCTCACCGAGTCGAAAGTTATTTATTGGGTTTAAAACCAGCCATTTGCTAAATACAGTTTCTATATATTCCATTCAAAGCAAACTAAATAATTTTAATTCTATCTTTTAGTTTAAAACACTTTAAAACAAACCATTATTTTTTTAATAATCCACTAAAAACATTGCTTGCTTCCTTTTTCTACTATATTTTCATCATTATTACTATATTTCCCAAAACATTTATTTCAAAACATGCCTAATCGAGTCGAAAGTTATTCATTGGGTATAAAACCAACCGAACATTTGCTTAATTCAATTTCTATATATATGCTATTTAAAGCAAACTGAATAATTTTTATTCTATTCTATATATATTAATGTATTTTATAAACTTTTAATTTAAAACACACTAAACAAACCTTTGTTTAAAACAAACCACTGAAAACATTGCTTGCTTCCTTCTTTACTACTTCTTTTTTTATCATTATTTTTGCTTGCTTGCCCAATCGAGTTTGAAGTTATTTTTTATATATACTTGCAAAATGTAGTTTCTATATTCTATGTTATTGAAAGCAAACTAACTGAATATTATCTATGACTGATTCTTGCAGGCGTGGCTATTGGATATTGTCGCTGGTGCTGTACTTCTGCGCCGGCTGCGTGCTGCTCTACGCGCAGGCGGATGTGTATCGCCTGAACTATGTGATCGCCGGGGCGTTTGCGCTGCTGGCTGGCCAACAGAGTCTGGGCTGGTTGCTGGAGAAGCTGCTGCCCAAGTATTTAGACTAGTCATCCATAACAGATGGTTTATAAATTTCGTTTGCCATTTATTTTAACCGTGAGTTCGCAATGTGTTTTTTGTTTATGTTTCGTTTATGGCTGTTATATGTTTTACGATATCTGTTAGTGTTTAGTTTAGTTTAGTTTTGAGTGCAGACTGTAGCCAAATATGTAAGGTGTCTGCTATAATAAGCGTTCGACATGTTTTTCTGCACGCTGGGCGGGAAGTCCATAATGATATGCCAGCAAACAAACATCCAACAGAAATCTATCTATCCAAATGGGCGTCGTCGACTTTTAACTCGATTGCTCAATCCATTCAACTGGATGGCTGCATTGATCACTAACTAAGTAGAGTAAAGCGTTTGTCGCCTGCGGCAAAACATGTCAGCAGGCCCATTTATATAAAATGTGTGAAAATACCCATAAATATTTAGTATACGTATGTACATTAACTGTAAGTTTACACTAGACTGCAAGGCAAACGATTGCAATTGCGAAACAACCAACAATAACTATTTTACTTGATGTCACATGGCTCCATTTTTACATATACATATAAGTATGTACGTATTGAGAGCGTTAATATCATAACATAATTAATCATTTAAAATAAACCTTTTAATGTTTATTGTCGCAGTTATCTACAATTTGTGACTTAATGTAACTCATTGAACGCTATTTACAATCTTTTTCGAGTGTTGACTTATTTGTTGAACTGTTTTAAATTGTTTTAGCAAATGTTTCTTAAGTGGTCCAGCGTTGCAACTTGACTGTTGTTCAAGCTGTAGTGCAAATTTCTATATAGACTGTGAAGTTAACTTAACTGCTGTAGTATTTAGCTTTCAAGTCATTTAGTTCTACAACTTTATCAACTTGCTGATTAGGCAGCTGAAATTCAGCAGATTTATTTGTGTAATATTTTTAAATAGTTAAAACGCAACCAATTTGCAGTTTACATTAATTTAACTGTGTTATAAACTAATTTCATGAGCGGTAGCAAATGTTCCTTAAGTGGTTAAGCGTTGCAACTTGACTGTTGTTCAAGCTGTAGAGCTCAACTTGTTTGCTAGTGCTGTTGACAATAATTTGAATGGACTGTGAAACTAACTTAACTTTTGTAGTTTTACGTTTCCAAGTCATTTAGTGCTATAAGTTTGTTAACTTGTTGATTAGGCATCTGAAATTCAGCTTAATTATTTGTATAATATTTTTAGATAGTTAAATCATAACTAATATGCAGTTTACAAAAATTTAACTGTATTATAATTTTATTTCTGGAGCGGTAGTTAAAGTGTGAACACAATTTTATTAGACTTGCGGCAGCAATTAAATCGCAACAGCTTAAATAGTTTTTCTGCTGTGCAGTGTAGTTCAGTGTGTCGTAAATTCCAAGTGTAAATGGGCAGTTGGTGTCCCACCTCTCTACTTTTTTTATGGGCCGCGGCAGCGCATCGTCCTCGACGAATGCACAGCTCCGAAGGGGCCGCCGAACCAGTTCAAATGGAACTGGGCCTGCAACAGGTCTCAGTCTGAGTCTCAGTGATCGCGGGGCGTTGATTCATTGCATCAGTTGCTGTCTTTAAATAACTGATATGATTTTATGTGTGTGGTGTTTTTTTTTACTGCTCCTTTAGCATCAATTGCGCGCATTTGGGCAGAGTTTGTTTTAACTTTTATTAATTTATCGCGTCGATGTTGGAAATTTCGCGCTTGTCGCCCATAAATGCCTGGGGGCGAGGCTTGAATTTCTCCATGCAAACTATGTGGACACCTGGATGCGTTTACGTGTACGAGTCCCAGTGGAGTGCATCGATTAATTGAGACGCTTTTGGGCATCCCAACTTCATACGTGATGTTGATGCGGGCCGCATAAAATTATCCACACTTGATGGTTCAATAAGGCCTCTGTGGCATTTCAGCGATTGCGATTGCGATTGACATCTACATGCAATACATTAAATAAGCTAACGACTTTATTGGTGTATGCGGCGTATGCGTGATATTTCTGTCTACAATTATTATATTATGGATTATTCAAAACTATCTTTAGTAGATTAACACTTTTTCACCTTAAAATATTATTTTTATTTTTTCAATTGATTTTACTAATTAATAATAATTCTTTTCGAAATTTAAGATGCAAATTTATATCTTGTTTCTGAATTTTCGTTACAAAATAATATTCTTAGCATTTTCCTACAGTCCTGAAGTTTGTTTTTGGGTTTTGAATTATTTAAATTCGTAATTATTATCTGATTTTTAATTTTTGTTTTGACTGCCCTAATCAGAAGTTGAAAATGAAGCTTGATTTATGAAATTACATTTTCTTTAAGTAAAATAATAATTTTTAATAATTCATTGTTTTTAATATTTGTATAATAGTTGTTTGAAGAAGTTGTTGATAGAATGCAGAAATTTATCAAACATTTACAAAAATTAAAACAATGAAATTAAAACAGCTTGAAGAAACTGATTGTGTGAGAAATACAATTAATTCTTTTTATCAGAGCTGATCTGCAGATCTGTAAGAAATACAAGAAGAGAATTAAACATGCGATCCATGCAGTTAATTGTTAGTGTTATTTTATTATATTTGTAAAGAAAGTCATCTCAAGTTATCAGAGAAAATAATCTCTAGAGCAAGAGCTAATTCATTTGATATTGATATGGATTATTTTGGAAATGAATGAAAACACTTACACATTTTGTGTCTAATATTAGTTTATCCATTGTGGCTATAAGATTAATAATTCAATTAATTTTTTTTAGACGTGATCCTAAAAACAGCAGATTTCTGATAGCTGTCTTAAAAAAGTAAAACACATTTTTGGTCGTATTTGTGGTTGATATTTAGTACTATTTTATTCATTGTGGTTAAAAGATTAATAAATAAATCCAGTGATCAGAGAAAATAATCATGGTGAATAAAAATATAACATCATGATTGATAAATTTCAGATCTTATCTTCAGAGCAAGAGTTGATCTATTTAAATATTTTCTATTGTAATTTTTGTGTTTCATCTGCAGTATTATTTTATCAAAATAATATCATCCTGATCTCTCTAGAACAAGTAAATAATTTACGCATTTGTGGTTGGGGTTGATCTTTAGTATTATTTTATTCATATTTCACTTGCAACAGACAATCGAACAAACAAAAAAAAAAAAAACAATTGCATCGCATAATGATAAGAGTGTGATTTGTTGTTAGACATTGAGCTATTTACAGTTACGATGAGTACAGTCTCTAATATGCCATACACAGATGAGTAGAGTATAAAGTAGAGTAGATTAGAGTGCAGTCGAGAGTATTTATATATATATATATATGTGTAATTGCAATGGAGCCGATTGAACGCTCAACACTCAATTCCAATTGCTGGGCACGAACTGAATCGCTGAGCTGCCCAGGAAGGGGGCGGGAGGCGGCAAGGCGTCCAAGCTGCGAACAGAGAACAAAACGGGAGATCGTTGATTGGATTAGATAAGATTTGAGCGAACTCACCGCATGGGCTGCCCGGCTGCCTCCGAGAGGATGGTGCGATAGAAGCGGGGACGAGGCGCCACGTAGTTGGCGGAGGCGAAGCTGCGCGGATTGGCGATGGGGAAGCGAATGTTGGCGTTGCCCCTGAACGCGTTGCGTCCACGCGAAATGCGACTGATGTCCGCGCCACCCGCCGCAGCAGCCGCGCCAGCAGCTGCTCCTCCACCTCCACCGCCAGCAGCAGCTCCAGCAGCGGCTCCAGCAGCAGCGCCGCCTCCAATGGCGCCGCCGATGGCGGCTCCGAAGCCAAAGTTGCCCAGGCCGGCACCAGCGACGGGCACCGGCGCCGTGTACATGGCGGACAGCTGGATGGGCACGAAGGCGGGCAGCGACACCGTCAGCGGCACGCCGGCCGGCGGTCCAGCGGGCACGGGCGCCGGAGCGGGCGCTGGGGCTGGCGCTGGCTCTGGCTCCGGCTCTGGCTCGGGCTCAGGCTCCGGTTCGGGCTCCGGCTCGGGCTCGGGCTCCGGTTCGGGGGCAGGAGCGGGCGCTGGTGCTGGCGTCGGCTTGGGCTTGGCCTCGGCGGCCTTCCAGGCGGCGAGGAGCGCGAGCACTTCGTCCTTGGTGATGTGGTTGGAGCGCGGCGGCAGCTCTAAGCTGGGACTCGAGCTCCAGCCGCCGTGCCAGCCGCTGGGCGGCCCAGAGCTGAACAGCGAACGCTGCGCGCGCCCGTTGGGATAGAAGTATTGGGCGCTGGCCAGGCTCAGGCTGCAGCCCAGGACGACGGCGAAGAGCGCCAATGTTGCGGAACGGTTGATGCCCATCATGTTGCTTGTTGCGAGTTGAATGCACGTTGCTGATCTGCGCGGCAACTAGGCCGACCAGCTGTCTTATATATGCCACAAGCAGCCCGGATTCGAATTGGGTTACACTCGAGAGTCGAGAGTCGACAGGAAGTGAGCCGAATCGAAACGAACCGAGCTAAGCTAAGCTGTTGCCTGGCCTGGCCTGGCATTGGCATTTGGTCAACTGGTTCAGCATGATTAGGAAGCCGCCGTCCGCCATTTAAGGCCGCATTGCATCACTCACAAAACTGGTTCAAAGCGCTGGCTTGTGTTGTGCTGTGTTGTGTTGTGCAGTGTAGCATTTCGGTTGATTAAGTGCTTCGACTTCGCATCCAATTCAGAGCGGCGGCTGCTGCGTGTGGCAGTCCCATGACTTCTGGTCCTCGTGGAACTGAATGAGTACCAGCTCGTAGGTAACAATGCTGCCAGCGACCTGTCAAACAGTTCCCATTTTATTACCACCATGGATCAATCCTCGCCTGCGCCCTCGCTGCAACACTCACGGTGAGAAAGAGCTTCCTGGTGATGGCGAAGAACCTGAGCCCGCTCAGCGACACTTCGTCCGTCGCCAGCTCGCCGAACAGGCGACTCGCCTCCCCGCCGTATCCCCCGTGCGGCACCTGCCGCAGCAGCCGCAGCAGCGGATCGCGTGCCCCGTCGTGGACCGCGGACAGCGAGAGCAGCACGGCCGTCGAGCGGCCGATGAGGAACGACAGCGAGAAGTAAAAGTAGACCGCGTGCACCGTCGACGGCATGGTGCTGAAAATAAATATTATCATTATTATTTCAACTATGCGCATTTGATTTGGGAAACTGTGTTCACGACAAGACAAGACGGTTCCGCAACACACATTTTTGGACTGCATGTAAGTTTTTCATTCGGCCATCCTTAAAACTCTAGCATTTAAACAAAAATAATAATAGTATTGTTTGAAAGTCTCTCGTACTTGTTCCTTAAATTGCAAATATTTTTGGCACATAATTTATGCCATTTGAAAAATGCAAATTTATGGAAACTGTATTCACGACAAGACAAGACAACTTGTTCCGCAAACAAAATATTTAATTTTTAAGTTATTCATTCGGCTATCCTTAAACATTTTTAACATTTGAACCAAAAAAAAATAGGATTGTTTGAGAGTCTGAAAATCTCTTGTACTTTTTCCTTAAATTGGAAATCATTTTGAAACCTAATTAATGTAATTTTAAAAATGCAAATTTGCAATGATTAAAAGCACAACTTTGGAAAACTGTGTTCAAGACAAGACGGATTGTTCCGCAAAAAAAAAACATATATTTTTGGACCGCATGAAAGATATTCATTTGGCTATTGACGAAATTCATTCAAAAATACAAATTTTCAATGACTAAAGGCTAGCTTTACCATACTTTGTTCAAGACAAGACAAGACAATACGGCCTGTTCCTCAAAAAACAAAATATTTACTATTGGACTGCATGCACGTTTATAATTCAGCAATTGACGCATACTTCAAACTCTAACATTCAATCAAAAAAAAATAATTATATAGTTTTTTTAAGCTTTAATTGTTGTTTGAGAGGCTGCAATTCTCTCGTACTTTTTCCTAAAATTGCAAATCATTTTGGCCTTTTACAAGTCCCACTTCATTGGGCCTTTAGCATCGCCTAGATTATTTGATTTCCAAACCCATGTTTAAGTTTTTGTTTATTTTCATACTAATTTCAATGAGCTATTTTCGATAGTTGGAGTGGGAATTAAAAAAAAAAGCATTGTTAAGTGCTGAGTTTGTGGTCTGGGCGTTGATAGTTAGTTCAGTCAGTGAATAAATGAGCACCAAGAGTTTTACAATTATAAATCATAAAAATATAGAAGTAATTAGTAATTGAATTTTATGATCAATAATATTTTGCAATATTTTACTGATCTTATCGGTTTGTTTATTGCAAACTGTCTTAGCACAATAAGTAAATTTTAGTAGTCTATTAAGCCATCCTTGCAACAAATGTTGACTAAATAATTTTGATTACCATTGATTTGAATATAAATTTTCAATATTTTAGATTTTCAAATTCACCTATTTAATTTTGATTCATTTAAGTTGGGTTTTTTAACTTGTTTACATTTTATATTTCAATTTCTTAAATGATGATCAAATCAATCAATTCAATTGTTGTGGTTTTTAATATATTTGTGATTTGGTTTTTGGTCAACATTGTTCACATTACAAAAATACAAAAATATATAAATAATGAAATAGATAAATATATAAATACAGTCGAGTCGCGATAATTCGTACCCCGCTAATTCAAAATTCTCAACAATTCGTAAAATTCCATAAATAATTCGATCGGTAAGTCGAAGTCTCGCGTAATTCGTTAAAAGTATGATCCCGTGCTATATATGTATATAAATAAATAAATAAAGAGTTGACATTAAATAAATGAAATACAGCGCGTAAGACTATCTATATAAACAACATGTGAAGTAATAACTCGTTTAATTATGCCGCGTTTTAAATGAAAATCTTAATGAAATGCAAAGCAATTACTCAACGAGTGGACAATCTGTGCAATTTATCTAGCGAGTCGAGGCTGAAAACTCACTCACTTGATGCTCTTGAGCAGCTGCAGGCAGACAAAATACAGATTGCTGCCAAAGGAGATCACAATGAGGCCCGAGACGGCGTCGTCCACCTCGTAGATGAGCTCCACAATGGCCCGATAACGAGTGCGTGCGTGCGTCCAAAACGCCTCTGGCATGGGCTGAATAAACAAGCGAGTGAATTGACAGATTTGTAAAATATAAATATATATATTGGACCTGCTGCACGGCTTGCTGCAGATGGTGGGTGAGGCGGGTGATGAGATCGGTGAGGCCGATGCCGAGCAGCATCAGGAATATGTCCATGTAGCTCCAGCTGAACGTGAGCAGCACGTTCTGCAGCTTGGCCAGCCAGCCCAGCCAGTTGGAGTAGCGGAACACGTAGAAGAGCTGCGGCCCGGCGCCGTACAAATAGGACTCGATGGGATCCCTGCGGGACGGACAGAAATCGTGGTACACGAAGGCGATGATGCTCAGCAGATGCTCCACTGCAAGCGAGATCGTTTAAGCACTTTACTTGCAGTTCGATTGTAAATATGTTTACTTAGGGAAAGCGAGAGCAGCAGCAGCGCAACGTGTTGAATGCGACGCGACAGCTGCTCCCGTTGCCGCCAGCTCTTGTGGCGCGGCAGCTGCTGCTCCACGGCGGCCCAATGCCGCATCAACGCCGGCCACTTGCGGGCCAGCTGCAGGAAGACGCAGGCGCCCACCAGATTGCACACATGGAACACAATGGGTTCTGCGGGCAGAAAACGAGTGATCAATTTACTTATATTCCTAAGACAGATTGTTAATAAGGAAAACTTCAAAAATAATAATTATTAAATTTGCTTATTATGCTAAGACAGTTTGCAAATAAACAATCATGCAAAAAAAAAAAAAAAATAAATACATCATCAGCGGCAAATAATCTTATTATTATTATTTTTTTTTAATATGAATCTAAACAGTAATAGTGTTATAATAAAGTGAGCCAGTGTGGAATTAATTAAAAAGGATATATCTGTATCTCGATGGACTAAGAAAATATATACAGCTATTTACAAGAGATTTTGAAGTTGTGTCTAAGCAAAGTTGAAATATTATAACTTTTATTATAGAACATAAAATACAAAGTTATTTCTTTTTGTTCGTTTTAATGGAAGTGAAACTTAAACTTTTTTTAATTCAAACAACGAAGTTGTGCATTTTTATTAAATTCAAATTTGCATATAAATTCAGTCCATAAGACTTGTTTTGATTTTCAAAATAAATTTTATTTATGTGTCAAAATAAAATGTGTGACTTCGACGCCACAAACTATATCTATGTATGTATATATATTCATATATATGTTTATGAGTATATACTTCATATGCTTGATCAACATTAACAGTTATACTCATTGAATACGTATTGACAATTTGTTTAACAAATATCTACAAGTAAGATTTCTACTAAAATTACATTTTGTTGATCTGCATTACCTTATGGTTTAACAAATATCTTTTGTGCTTCTAATCAGATGTCTACTAAAATTAGAGGGTATATTGATAGTGTAGATCGTAAATTGTTTACTGAACTGTTTTGCATTCCCTTAAAAAATTGTTTAACAGATTCAATTAGATTTCTACTAAAACTACAGGGTTTTATAATCATAGGCTGTTTACTGAACTGTTCTGCATTCCCTTACAAAGTTGTTTAACAAATATGTGTTCTACTAATCAGACTTCTACCAAAAATACAGGGTATATTGAGAAAGTGGATCATAGATTGTTTACTGAACTGTTTTGCATTCCCATACAAAATTGTTTAAGAGAATCAATCAGATTACAGGGTATAATAAGAGTGTAGCTCATAGATTGTTTACCTTTGGTCACACTGAACTGTTTTGCATTGCCCTATAATGCTAGCTTTCCCCTGCTAGCCCATTACTCACCCACGTTGCGCACGTCGAGCTGAGTGTGCGTGGCCATGTTGATGGTGAAGATGGAGTCGACGCTGATGCTGCAAATGCAGAGCAGACTGTACCAGGTGCGCCAACTGCGCCAGTTGAAGCGCAATCCCTGCGCGCCTGCCGCGCAGATGCCGCATACGGGCATCAGGCTGAAGCACTGGGCGATAACGAGCACTTTGAATGGAATTTGGAATTGGGAATTGAATTGGCTAATCGTAACGGGCAGCGCATTTTCCAAAACAGATGCTCACCTGGCGCAATCGCCTCATGAAAGCCGCCGTTGTGCCGATAAAGATGGCGTCGTTGCGTAGCCGCTGCTGGCGAAAATTAAAGAAAAAAACGGTTATGGTCAAATAGGGAGCGACTGTGGGCGGTTTCATTTACCTCGCTGCAGATGTTGTTGCAGCCACAGCGCGCCATGTTGATGCCTCCGCTGACGATTGCGACGACGACGACGACGATTTGTCTGTTGATGTATTCGCTTCGGCATTGGCGACATGACTGCATGCCGATTTCTGCCGTCCTGCCAGCTTGACGCTGACGATTGATATCGCAGCTAATCCTAATTGACGCCGCCTTAATGCGTATTTAATTGACACTAATCTAATTGAAATTAAGGGGACCCCCACCATTTGCGATTTTTAAGCGCAAATAATTTCTAAAGAGATACAAACAAATTTAACTTTTATTTTCAAGTTTTTATCTCAAAAATGATTTATTATTAATTTAGAAAAAACACAATTTCCAACAAAAATGAACAAAACAATGAATTTAGTTTTGGGGGATTCCCTTAAATTGAGCGTCTTTAACTGGCAGCATTAAAGTAGCCTTGCCAGATCGCTGCAATTAGGTTCTAGTGTTGCTCTAATTAAGTAAAATTAGGTAAATTGCAGTGTTGTGCAAATTCAACGAATTAACTGAATTTTCTTACGAGTGTGCATTTAAGTGCGTTAAGTAACATAGCAATTAATTAATTGAGTTATTAAAAATTAATTCTTATGCGCACACATTAAACGCAGGCCTTGCCAGATCGCTGTAAATAGGTCCTGTCAGTGTTGTTCTATTTCAATGAGATCATGTAATGTTGTTCTAGCAAAACGAAGTTAAATAATTGCCGTCGCTCTGAGAGAAAATTGAATACAATATAAATATGTGGAAAATATGCAGGAAGCCATTGAATGCGGATGTTGGACGCCTGCGCACGCCTACGACGCCAGCGGGCATTTTTCATGGTGCATTTTAAGCAGTTCAACAACTGCTTTGCAAACTGCTTCGCCGATCCTCGCCAACTTTCCAACAAAAGAAAGCAACAGCAACAACAACAACAACACATGTTGCGAATTTGACAAGTTGCTTGATTTAATTTCCATTTCATTGCTATCCCACAGTGCGCAGCAGCGATGTGGCGTTGTGTGGGTGCGTGACAATTAATTGTGAGCAGGCCAAGCAAAAAGAAAAATACACAAAATAAATGTATATATCGTGCAGCGATTACGGCAAAGTGAAAAAATGTTCAGCGATTTGTGGCTCGTAAACAAATGCATGAAAATTGAAAGTAATTGGCAAGTGAGTGCGAAAATGGACGGGTGTGTACCGAACATATGTGTTTTGGCAACGTTGTTATCAGATTTGCAGCATCAGACGTGGCGCTTTTGGATTAGCTAACTGAGCACTCAATAATCCAGTAAATTAACTAATTAGCTACTTATGCATGTAAGTATGTGTGTGTGCAAGCAGTGCGTGCGTGTGTCGGTGAGTGGAGAGCAGTAGTGCAAGCAAGCAGTAGCAAAGTGTAGTAGGTCGTTAAAAGTGTTATTATTCCGGGTTTCACTTTTCGTTGCTTCACATACATACATAGATAATGTTGACTGAGTTGAGCTGGAGATGCGGATGCCTTTGCCTGTTTGTTCAACTCTCTGCAGCAAACGGATCAGAGCAAGCAACTTGTTTCATCAACTTTTAATTGGTGCGATTAGGCGAAACGTGTTTCAATGAGCACACAAACGCACTGCTTGCACACACGCACACTGCTTGTGTATTGTCCCACATAAACACACACGCACACACACATACTCAAGTGGCAAGCTGTGCATTTTAAGAGCCAGGGTTAATTTTGCATGTTTCCTGACAGCCCACCATAAAAACAATAAAACATATAAAAGCAAAGCGTTATTAACATATTCCATTTATTGTACAATAAAGACAAGTGAAGCAGCAAACGTTTCATTTTCCTTGTTGCTCAACCGCATTTTATTTTTGAAATCAAAAGTGGCGCAGACTTTAAAGTAATTGATCGCTTTTCTCTCTCCCTCTCGTTCACACTCTCGCTTTTCGTTTTCATTCTCCCTCTCTCTCTCTGGTTAATCTAGTTGGGTGTCGGAGACGAGACGCGAAAACTCGTTACGTCCACAGGATGTGGAGGATAAACAACATCGGTCAACTGGTTTCAATTGTAGTGCAGCAGCTGATTTGAATAATGGATATCGTTTGTAATTTGTAAGTCGTAAGTTGCGCTTTCTGCTGGCCAAACAATCTGTAACGATTTAATGCAACGTTATGCAAAGTGACGACCATTAACAAGTCGTATAGAAGTTTCAAGTTCAGATAGCAAGCGTCGTGTTCCGTTTCCGCCAATAGTTTATTTTTGGCTAACAAGTGCATCGAGGACTGTTGTCTATAATTTATTTGTTTGGATAGGCAGACAAACATTGGCCGCAGATAATTCTGTGATCAGTTATCATGCTACCTGATCACTGCCTTTTGCATTCAGCAGGAAATTTTCGACAATCAGCAACGTCCAATTTTGGTGTCGTTGTAATGAAAAAAAGAATCATACAAAATACGAATATATAACGAGAGTGAAATTAACTTCAGACCCATTCAAAAAACAAAGGTAAAACGCATTCGAACAGAAACAAACTATGAACAAATCATTTTTGCATAAATATATTGCTTTTTATGTTTATTTGCAATTAGTAATTACAAACCTTTATCGTCGCAAGTCATTGTATTAATTCATAAAGTTCAATCAAAGGGATCAAGTCTTTCACACAAACTTTATAATTACTGGCCAAAATTACCTGTCATCAAATTTGAAAAGTTTTTAAACATTAAATGAATATTATTCTTTTTGATGGATTCGAATTTTTTCCTTACAAACTAGTTTTTGAAAATCTGTTTAGATTATTATGAAATTAGATTAGAATATTATGAAAACTAACAATACAAAATTGTTGTGAAGGAAGGAATACTTAGGCTGTACTTTGATAGCATGTCATCCGTTACGACAGAGAACCTTATGTATCAGATAACAAATACACAATAAAAATGAATAAAAAAGTATTAACAAAACTTTGTTTTATTTTGGCAACTTAAAATGAAAGACTTCAACTGAAGAGGTAAGTAAGGTAAGTAATTAGAGATACAGGATAAAATTGACACCAACAGCGGGGGATAACGCCCCAAGGCTAAGGAACTTTTTGCAGAATCCTGGATAACTCGAAAACGAAAAGGACGATCAAAATGTCCTTTGGCCAGCTGATAGTCCTTCTTAAGACGAGTTGATGGACACAGGACTCATAAGGATTAGCAAGGATATGGCCGAGCTAGGGCTTGTTTTCTCTCAGCAAAAAAGTCCTTATAACTCTGTTGCTTTAAGGATATTCGTCCTTTGGATACCATAGCCGTCCATCATGCATTCAGCACTATCTATATGCCAAAGGACATTCCGATAGTCCTTCAAATGACGAAGTTACAAAGGATTTTTGAAATTTTGCCCAATTTTCCATGCCTCCCCCTTGTAGATTTTTTCGAAAAATTCATGTTTGTTTTTTTTATATATTCGTTATTTTTTTAATGACAATCGGCAGTTATTTTTAAACGTAGTTATTAGGACTATCGACCGGCCAATGGCAATCTAAATTGTTGCTGCAGTTTCCAAGATAAACACATTTTAAGTTTTTGACTAAAATTTATATTCCACCCCCTAAAGTATGCACCATTTTTTAATTTTTGGACTTGCAAATTTTTAATTGCGGAGTCGAAAAAAATGCAGGAAATCGCAACAAAATGAGAAAATCCTGGATATCTCGAAAACGAAAAGGACGATCAAAATGTCCTTTGGCCAGCTGATAGTCCTTCTTAAGACGAGTTGATTGCCACAGGACTCGAAAGGATCAGCAAGGATATGGCCGAGTTATCGCTTATTTTCTCTTTTGACAAAAGTCCTTCTAACTTTACTCCTAAAAGGATATTCGTCCTTTTGATTGCATAATCGTTCATCATGCATCCAGCACTATCTTCATGCCAAAGGACATCCCAATCGTCCTTCCAATGACGAAGTTACGAAGGATTTTTCGATTTTTGGCCAATTTTCCATGCCTCCCCCTTGTAAATTTTCTGGTCAAATTTTATATTATTTTTTGTTGTTTTCAGCCAATATTCCAAAAGATATTAAAGTACAAAAGATACTTTTGCATCTTCGAGATACTTTTGTATCTATGAGATACTTTTGCATCATTTTTGAGATACTTTTGTATCTTTAAGATACTTTTGCATCTTCGAGATACTTTTGCATCTTCGAGATACTTTAGTATCTTTAAGATACTTTTGCATCTTCGAGATACTTTTGTATCTATGAGATACTTTTGTATCTTTAAGATACTTTTGCATCTTCGAGATACTTTTGTATCTATGAGATACTTTTGCATCATTTTTGAGATACTTTTGTATCTATGGGATACTTTTGTATCTTTAAGATACTTTTGCATCATTTTTGAGATACTTTTGCATCTTCGAGATACTTTTGTATCTTTAAGATACTTTTGCATCTTCGAGATACTTTTGCATCTTCGAGATACTTTTGTATCTTTAAGATACTTTTGCATCTTCGAGATACTTTTGCATCATTTTTGAGATACTTTTGTATCTTTAAGATACTATTGTATCTTCGAGATACTTTTGTATCTTTAAGATACTTTTGCATCATTTTTGAGATACTTTTGTATCTTTAAGATACTTTTGCATCATTTTTGAGATACTTTTGCATCTTCGAGATACTTTTGTATCTTTAAGATACTTTTGCATCTTCGAGATACTTTTGCATCATTTTTGTGATACTTTTGTATCTATGGGATACTTTTGTATCTTTAAGATACTTTTGCATCATTTTTGAGATACTTTTGCATCTTTGAGATACTTTTGCATCTTCGAGATACTTTTGTATCTATGAGATACTTTTGCATCATTTTTGAGATACTTTTGTATCTTTGAGATACTTGAAGATACAAAAGTATCTCGAAGATACAAAAGTATCTCATAGATGCAAAAGTATCTTAAAGATACAAAAGTATCTCGAAGATACAATAGTATCTCAAAAATGATGCAAAAGTATCTTAAAGATTCAAAAGTATCTCGAAGATACAATAGTAT